>NW_011627027.1:296627-312989 GCF_000204515.1 Acromyrmex echinatior
CTTAGTTGGCTGGGTGCTCACTTCATCATAAAAAATAAAAAGAAAACAAAAAAACACAAAAAAATTTTTTAAACCAAAAAAAAAACAATAAAATAAAAAAAGTTAAAAAAAAATGGGATGTAAATCGTACTTAGGAGTCTCCCCGTGGCACATCCTGGGTGTACCTTACTTTTTCAGGTATAGCAGATCCTAAACGTTATCAGCAACACAAAACATTCCTAGATTCAAATTAAAGGAAAATTCAATAATTTTTTTTTAATTCGTCCACCATATTGGATCCGCCATCTTCAATTTTTGAAAACGGACTTCAGATTCGTAATCAGTGACCACGAAAACCCCCAGATACCAATTTGCAGAAAAATTCAATAGTTTTTTCAAATTTCGTCAGCCATATTGGATCCACCATCTTGAATTTTTGAAAATCGACTTCAAAATCGTAATCAGCGACCCCGACAACCCCTAGATACCAATTTACAGGAATTTCCATTGACAATGTCAACTTGACGTTGAACTGACCTTCAAGGGCATGGTCAAGGTCATGATCAAAGTCACAGGCGGACGTAAAATTTTCCGCTGTTTCCATTCCTGTGGTCAAAAATATGTGTTCCTATTTAAAAAAGTAAATTTGACTTTGAAATGACATTCAAGGTCACGGTCAAGGTCAAATCTCAGGTCACTATTGAATAGCCAGGAAAAAACCTAAGACTTTTGTCTGAAACTTTTTTCCCCAAAGTGCATTCCTCCACAGTTATTTGGCCGTTTCCATACTTTTGGATCACCCTGTATATAATCATGGATGTATAGCTATGATACATTTATTCAATATATGATCCTGATAGAAATTTGTCCAGTTTAATTGAACATTCAGTCAGTTATTATCTAATATTCAATTTTAAAGTTATAACAACTATTTTCAGGTTAGAAAATCATATGCTGTACTTTTGTAGTACCAGTTATCATGTTATTGTTTTTGATTAGAAGTCTCTCTCTTCTGTCAATAATAGTACGCCATATTGATACGGTACGGGTTATGTACCATGATGTACCTAAACAGTATGCAGCACAGGTACAGTGTTGATACGTTGTACTATAATATCATGTACACTTTTTGTACTGCTACCAAATAGATACGCCATGGCAGTACAGTAACAGTACGATAGCGGTATTTTGTGCGAATATTGTGGGATATCGCACGCTTGATTATCTGATAATATTTTATTATTGAAAATTTTATCACTAAAAATATATAATAATAAAATATTGCCATTGGTAAAATTTCATTGAAAGCACCACTGGATTATATAAATGAGTAGCTTTCAATGCAAATGATATTCCTATTGACAATGATCCAATGGCAAAATATTATAGCATGTATATATAGGTCTCTGGAATTTAAATGTCAAAACTTTGGAAACATATGGAGGATCGAATAGAATAAACTAAGAAAAAAGTCCTGTAGGGATATACTCGTTTTTCCTAAAAAAGACAAAAAAAAACGTAATTTTCATTTTTGTACTTTCTTATTACTTATTCATATCGTATTTATTTACTTGCTTAATGTAAATATTGTTCAAAATGTTGACCTCATGTCGCAGAAGCTATACACAAAATCCATATCAGTATATTCAACGTTAGAATTTATATGTGGCATTGTAATAGGAATAATTCACTCGATGACTTCCGATGAGTAACTGACGAATTTACAGGAGTAAAGGCAGAAATGTAAACAAATAAAAAAGTTTTGATCTGAAAACGGAATTATTATTGAGTGCTTTTCATTTGATGACACATGTCGACGCAAGTGTCGTTCTATCTTTGTCACTCTCTGAATGTCAAGAAGGATAGAACGACGCTTGTGTCAACTTGTCGTCAAAACATATAACACACACACACACACACACACACACACACACACACACACATAATATTAGGTGTTGGAATTAATTCGTAGCGTTTTTAATGAAAGAATGTTATTTATTTCACATGAGCATTAAAAAATACATTAATGAAAGTACTTCCCATCACTTGTAAAACGCTACGAATTAATTCCAACACCTAATATAAAATGTGTATATATATTTTTATACAATCAATCAATGCCTATTCGAACAAACACTGGGTGACAACGTGCAAATAATTTATTCAAATAAACATATCAAATACGCAAACATTTTGATCCTAATTTGGATCCTTATCAATACTCCAAAATTATTGACAATATGCAGTCATCCCAAGATAGTAATGTAACAAGATGTCATCATACTTCCTGGTATAATGATCATCGTAACATTACAAGTTCAAAACTCTTCGACTTAATTTGATGTATGATGAACAACTTTATATATTATGATACAATAACGGATCTAATTTTTTTATTTGGATTTTGGATGCATTATTATTCAATTTACAAGAATTTCTTTTTGGAGATATTCGTAGTGGGATAAAGTAGCGTTGTTTGAGGACAGAGGATTTCTCAAAGAAACAACGCCGTTCTACGTTCCACTGAGAATATTTATGAAAAACTAATAATTTCTAAGATCTTGTCTTAATCTATCTAGTTTTTCGTAAATCTTTTCCGCTAAGGAGTTTATTAAATCATGCTATATGGAAACCGTATTATAAGAGAGTTAAGTGTATATAACAAATATCTTATATTTTACATTAGAAATAACAATTATTATATCGCTAATAGCTTTTATTTAGCCGCTACATTGGATCAAGGAAGAAAAAGACTACCCTGCCAGAAATTTCTAATAGAAACCGATAAATCCATATACGAGGTTTATCCTAATTTAGGATAAATACGATATGAATAAGTAATAAGAAAGTACAAAAATGAAAATTACATTTTTTTTGTCTTTTTTAGGAAAAACGAGTATATCCCTACAGGACTTTTTTCTTAGTTTATCCTATTCGATCCTCCATATGTTTCCGAAGTTTTGAAATTATTGGCATATTTGATGTATCCGCATCGAACAATTTTTATTACAAAATCTAACACGTTTCTATCGATATCAACTATAAATTAAATATATCTGCTGATCGATAATTTTTCCGAATTACTCAATCGGATGTATGTACTTTTTTATGCATTTACAAATGCAAAATTTATGCGTACTTACATGCACTACTCAATTCAAATTTTCTAAATACCTTAATTACTCTTAATCGATATAGTCTTATATGTATAATTATAGATATGGCATTATATGTATAATTATGATAGAGAAATTATGTATTTTTATAAATTATGTAATATTAAATTATATTTTACAAAATTATTTCATTGCTCGTATTATGATTATATATACTATAGATCCACTATAGAAAGAAAAGTATTTTAGTTTTAATATTATATGATATTACAAAAAATAAATAAATTGTATCACAATTAATGTCATAAGATATCAGATAAGAATCGACTAGTTTAATCGGCTAGTTTGGAACGAATACTATTATATTTCAACTATATTACACTTTTCACTTAAATTAATTAAGACTTTTGATTTTTAAAAAATTATTAGAAATTTTTTCATTAATTATGTATAAATACCATTAATTGATAAAAGTACATAATTATCTAATAATTGATAAAAGTACATAATTATCTAATATTAAAAAAATATTTTAAGAAATGTATTTTTTTCGTAGATATTAGAAATTTCAAATATTTTAAATAAAAAATATTAAATATGCTATAAATCATTGGTATTCTATACGATAACGTTATTTAAAAAAATTAATTAATTTAACACTTTTAGAACATTACTTCAATAATAAAAAACATAGCTAATAATTGATTTGCTTGAGAACTATCTTTCTTATTTTCTTTCTCTCTATTTCTCTTTCCAATTTATAATTATTTAAAATCGAAGTTTTATATTGTTTATATTGTTTTTTTAATTGTTTTTGTAATATTTATTATTTCTCTCTTACGATACTGCTTTATTACTTTATATTTGCATTAATTATTATACATATACGCACAGTGAGTTTATCTTTGAAATAGTCAAGACAGCACAGAATATTTATAATATAATAAATATTCATAAATATTTGTTACTATTTATTTTTTTTAATATTATATAAATATTTTATACATATTTTATATAAAGCTTTATTAAAAATGTTATTGAAATATTTTATGGACTAAATATTTTACTTAATATTTAGTCTATAATATTAGGTGTTGGAATTAATTCGTAGCGTTTTACAAGTGATGGGAAGTACTTTCATTAATGTATTTTTTAATGCTCATGTGAAATAAATAACATTCTTTCATTAAAAACGCTACGAATTAATTCCAACACCTAATATAATATTTATGATAAATGTAAATAAATATTTTTAATAAATTTTTTTTTCTAGTAAATAGTTTACTTGGATTATAATATTTACTTGGTTTTATTAAATATTTTAGCGTTTACGACAAAATTTATGATAAATATTTCATAATATTTATAATAAATAATTATGATCTATACAATCTAAGACCACAAAAATATTTATGAAGTATTTAAAATAAATCTTACAAATATTTGATTCTTAAATATTGTGTGCTCTAAAAAAACCAAAGAAGACTTCATCAGTTTTCATAGTACACAAAAAAATGTATATTTTTATTGACATATATTACAAAGCCAAACATTTTATATTCGATTTTAAAAAAGTATTTTTTTTTATATGATTTATAGCAAAATTATTAAAATAAGAGAACGAAATTAAACTTTTTAGATACAATTATAATTTTTTAGATAGAATTATTAGTTTATGTAAAGAAATAATCTATTATAAATGTTGTATATCTTAACGTTTATAATATTATAAATTCATGTAAGTACATTATCTGAAAAAAATTCTATTAAATAATTTGACAGTAATTTTTCTAATCTTTCTTCTTTTAATCTTTTAATTCTTACCGATTTCTATATTTCATTCTCTTTCATTTTCTTTGTCATTATTATCCTGATCATCATCATCATCATCATCATCATCTTGATTGTCATTATTATCATCACTATTTTGATTGTCATCTTCATCATTATCTTAATCGTCATCACTTGTCTGCCAGTTTCCTTTGTTACTATCATTTTTATTAAAGTGCTATTTTTTAATCTTAATATATTTTCTTTGATTAAACGCCAATTTATTAATAAAAGTAAATAAATAATTTTTCCTGATTTATTTGTGAATGAACGCAATTATTGACCCATTCTTGCAAAAGGTAAAATTATTTATTTAATAATTCGTTGAAAATTGTTAAGTATTGATTTTACATAATTATACTTACAAATAGTCCTTTATATAACTGTCAATTGATAGAACGATTATCTCTTTTATCAGCTGAAAAATCAATACTGGAATTATAAATTTCGAGAAGAAATATCTCGACCAAGAACTTTCAATTGCGATTTATATTAAATTTTAATTGAATGTATGTCTTTTTTTATTTAGGCAAATAAAAACCACAGTTTGGTGATAATTCTTCCTATAAAAGTTACAATTTTTTAATTAAAAAAAGTTATTTAAAAATAATTTGAAATTATTTATTTATTTATTTGTATTGTATTATTTAATTTGTAAATATTTTTTTACGACTTTTGCGATGTGAGGCCGAGTGTTGTCATAAAGAAAAATAACTTTATCATGTCTTTGCTCGTATTCCGGCCGTTTTTCTCGCAATGCACGGCTCAAACGAATCAATTGTAGCCGATACCGATCGCCCGTAATGAAATCGCCAGGTTTCAGCAGCTCATAGTAAACATCTTTTTGGTCCCACCAGAACATGATCTTCGAACCATGTGAATGTTCGGCTTTGGTATTGATGTTGAGGTCGATGGCAACGATTGACCGGGCTTAGCGTAGTATTTTTTCTTCTTGGGATTGTCGTAGAATATCCACTTCTTATCTCCAGTCACAATTCGATGCAAAAAATCTTTTCTTTGTTGTCTTTGAATCAGCTGTTCGCAAGTGAAAAATCGCCTTTTAATGTCTCTCGATTTCAGTTCATAAGGCACCCAATTTCCTTGTTTTTAAGTTATTATTCCCATGGCTTTCAATCGTGCAGAAACGGCTTATTGAGTTACTCCCAATGATTCTGCAAGCTCCTCTTGCGTTTGACTCTGATCTTCTTCGAGTAATGCCTCTAATTCTTTGTCTTCGAATTTTTTTGACTGTCCAGAGCGAGGCTTGTCTTCAACGCTGAAATCTCCATCCTTGAAACGTCGAAACCATTCCCTACATGATTTATCAGTTGGAGCTGTGTCACCATAAACTTCGACAAGCATTCGAGGGGCTTCAGCTGCACTTTTCTTCCAATTAAAGCAGAAAATTAGAACCTCCCGCAAATGCTGCTTGGTTAATACAAAATTCGATATTTCAAACACAGTAAAAATCAAGGTTTTTGTATGAAACTCAAAGCGATATAAACTGAATATTATTAGCAGATGTCTAACCACTCTGAGTCATGTCTGTCTCTCTGTTGTCACTATGAACCATTCACAGCCGGAGCCATCTTTTGGAAAACGGACCGAACTAATTTGTATTCCCAATATATATACAGAGTGATATGAATATACGGCCCCACTCGTCCCGAACAGGTAGAGTGGACTAAACTGAGTAGAAAAGTCCTCCATTTTGTAATGCTCGCAATAATTAACGAGATATTAACGTTTAAAGATAGCCGAATACGTGCGTCCGCTCGACTTACTATTGTCGAAGGTATGGCCCACCGAGCGCATGGCGCGTGAATCGCGAGGAGCGGAAACGGCCTAGCAGGCGCGCCGCGCCGTTTGAGTTTAGATGCTCGCGACGGTAAGCCCCGCTCCTCACGGCGCTCGGTCGAAATTTTGAATTCTTCGCAACGTTTATTAAAAAGCACTGCATAAGAAATAAAATCTTAGTTTTGAGATTTCATTGTATTCATGCAATTATAGTACTAATACTGTGAAGGTTATGAATAATGATGAGAGATATCTTCCTTTCATGTTCAATAATTGCGTAAGTTTGTTAACTATGATTGCGAAATCATAAATAATCTTTGTATTCTTTTAGCAAAATGTAATCTTGTAATCAATGTACTGTTTATGTGAGATTGTGTTCATTTTACGTAATAAAAGTCTGACCTTAGGTGCGTCGTCTAATTCCTGCGCGTTTACCTAGAGTAATCCTTGATATCTGATATACCATGCATCGAATGTTAGATTATTTTCTGGACCGTATATGAATTCGGTTATGAAGTTCGCTAAGGATTCCATTTGGGATTGATATCCCTTTGTGAAGAACCCGATGAAATAATCCAAGCCGAAAAAATGTGACTTAAGAAATCTTGTTGTTGTTTCATATAAAATTGTTGTTGTTGTTTTTGCTCCAATTGCCGCTGTAAGAATAGTTGTGGCTGTTATTGTTGAATGAGAAACATGAGTGCCTTTTTGAAATCCATGATCCTAGTCGCCAATTGTTATGTTTTTTCCGAAAGAAAAACCAAGATTCTTGTTTGATTAAGATCTTATATTTAGTTAGTATGGAATACAAGGAATTGCAATGTAAGATGAGAAGGGAAGCATGTGAGTCGATTCATTAATCAATTAGTTAATTAATTGCTAGGCGATCCTCATGAATCAGTTCATGTCATAGACGTCGGTGGTAACAATTATAAAATATTGTAACAATAAACATAATGGGAAAAATCACAAGTTTAAGTACATGGTTTTTTCATAACTAAAAAAAAACCATATATATAAAGTTATTACAGTAGTAATAACATTATTATACAATTATGTATTGTAAAAATGGAGTTCCTAATATTATTTTACTATACTATTATAGCCAAAAATAACAAACACATTTTTCTCAGTGTAATTCGATCTTTTGCAACATGAAAATTCTTTATGCAAAAATAACAGATAATATTATATATTATATACATATTTAAAATAATTTCACTTATCGTAATAAAAATAACGGAGAAAATTAATTACTTTACAGAAATTTAATATTAATCACTTATTTTGATTATTAAAAATATTGATATAACAATATACTTACAATACGCAAAATAAACGATTATAATAATCGATTATAATAACGATAATTGTCCTGTACTGATATTATATTTCTATAAAAATTACTCTTAGGAACTGGTTAGGAACTAATTAAGAATTAAAACAATTTAGAATTTTCTCAGAAAATTAGTTAGAATTAATCAAAAGGTTAGAAAATGGCTCAAATTTATTATATAATTAATTAAAAATTGATCAGAAACTAGCCATCAATTGCTTTGGACATGATCGTTAACTGCTTAAAAACTGTTCATAAAATAAAAAAATTAGATAGAAACTAGATAGAAACTCTTTAGAAAATAATCAAAAAGTGGTCAAATACCAATCAAAATCTTCTCCAGAAATTGATTAGTTTTACTGTCCAGTTATTGGCAAAGCAAGCGTCGCCCAAACTTGTCACTTTCTGCCCAGTCAAACTGGCCAGAAACTAGCTAATAACCAAAATTCCTGGCCAATTTCTGACTAATATTCGGTTTGTTTTCTATTCAGGTTATTATCTTGTTGAAATTGTTTTAAATATAAATTCCATCGGATAATCATTTTTTAATAATGTGTTAATCACAAGCTTAATGTTTTTTTAATGGGACTTTGGATCTGAAAGTAATACTGCTCTGTCAGCTATGTCCATCACTATGCCTTTTTTTTTAGTCCTGGGGTGTGCAGATAAATAATTCAGATATCTACCTGAGAAAGTGGATTGGTGATACCAGTCAAATTCTAAACCGTTTTCATTCTTGAAGATCATTATGTCTAGGAAATTAATTCTGTCACTATCATTCTCCAACGTAAATTGTAGTCGGTTGTGAAATGTTGTCCGAATTAAATATTGTTACTAAAGAAATTATTAAGTCGGAAGGAACCACCGTTACAATATTATCTAATTTATTATAAAAAGGTAAAATACTCTATTTCTATTATATAATCTTAAGCGCCTCTGCCTCCAAATACCTCTTGCAATACAAGATCCGCAATGATAGCAGAGAAAGACGGACTCATCGGAATACCATGATTTTGTTAATAATCGTCATTAAAGCTAAAAACCGTCGAGTTCAATCTTAATGATATTGCCTTCATAAATTTATCCCTTGGAATGCTTATCGCTGTATTTAAAAATTTCCATCTTTTAGAGACATTTAATTTTTAGAGATGTCTAATTCTATTGGAACATTTGTAAACAGGGAAACCACATCCAAAGATGTTAAAGAAAAATTGTCTAGAATTGTATGTATGTTTCTCAGTTTTTTTACTATCTGGAAGCTGTTTTCAATTTTACTAGGCGGTCTATCTATATCGTTATTGGATATTATATTATGTAAAAAGAACGTTAATGAATATACTCGATTATCTAGGGATGATTTAATTCTAAAAATATTGCCTGGTTTATGCACTTTAGACAAGGCGTAACACCTCGATAAAATTCCTTCACTGCAAGAAATTTTTTTATATGTTTGATCAGAAATATAGTTCTTCTTTTTCCATCTTGTAAGCAGTTCTCCAATGTTTTTTGTCAAATTGTTTAACAGATTTTTCATCAACTTGATATAAGTCAGGATCTTGTAGCATTTGTGTGACTTTATTAATGTAACTATTCCTGTCTAACGCCACCGTGATATTCCCTTAGTCCAGTAAATAGTCTCTTGTAAAAATTATATTTGGATTATTTTTAATAAATCGAGTCGTGTAATTCACAAAAGAGGGCAATCTCTCAGTTATAAAATTATTCATTTGTTGATGACAGAAATTTTCTTAAAATAGGAATAACTAAATTTCTAACCTTCAAAATGTTAACGTGTCGCCTTTTCCAGAAGTTATTTTCAATATTTTTAATAAATTCAATCAACATGCTTTTATGATGTAACGAAGATAAAGAAAAATTGTCACCCAATTGCAATAATAATTGAATTTTTTTTTAAATCGCAGATCCAGACGAATCAACCGTCTTTAATATCAAATAAAGAAGACTCGAAATTTACATCTATAAATTCTTTAACTTCAATTTTAACATTGAACTGCTGACTCAATGGGACATCTTTCCTATGTTTATTTGTTATGAACGTTCTGTTATCAAGGGTATTTTGTTTTTTATTTCTAACAAAATAATGCAACGATTTAACATAATTGTATTTTCTTCTCTTGTTTTTTAATAATAACTAATTAAGTTTTTTTTGATACTTTAATTTCTTCACTCATTTTGTGAGTGATTCTACCTTGACCGTTCGCGAAGTTTTATATGGATTACGAATATTGCTGATGATTCCAAAGAAAATCGAAATGTTCAAGGTTTATCAAGATTTTAAATAAAAAAAACATTAACATATCGAATGGATTTATTTGTTAAAAATTTTATTGCGCACCTCCGTTCGCGCTGACCGTCATTAGGCTAGATTAATTTTGATTTGATTATTTTACAAAGAGAAAACCCTTTAACATATTTATTTTTATTCTCAAAATTTGATCAAGTTCCTGTATTATGTCAAATGATTGGAGAACCTCCTTAAAGAATTCTTATTTGATTTAAGTTGTCTTGACAAAGATGTTCTTAAGGTGATTGTATCACAAAATGACATTTCTTAAGATGTTTGTAGCTTTTACTACTTGAAGACAATGATATTCTCTATACGTATCATTTTGAGGGGAAGGGAAGGGTAATCAGGCATGTTCAAAAGATAACTGCATTTGAAGTTAGTACTTTTAACAATGCTAAACAAGGAGTTCCCTGTGCCAGACAAGGAGCGGTAGTGCAATTTCAATTATAGCGCAAAAACGGTATTTAGAAATTCGCTCAAAAACTAAAAGTCTATAGATAAATATAATACGAATCTCCTAAACCTAAGAAAATGGGAGATAACCAGGCAAATATTAATTATAAAACCTTAGAAAGTTGCTTTATTACTTCACTAATCTACTTCGTTTATCAACTCAATCTTAAATATCGGTGCACAGTGGAAAGTAAAAATTATTGTTCAAAAATTGTGATCTGCAGCACTGAATAATGCGCCCTTATGCACTGGCGTTTGGAGCGATTGCTCCTCTATAAGCCGCTCATATGCGATACAACCATCTTAAGATTGAATTTATTTGATATTCCGGGTATTTCCGTAATATTTCCGTTGGATTCTCCAATAGAAACACTACATTTTAAAAGTATAATTTTACAAAATGTTTTATTATCTTTTGTATGGTTAAGCTGTAATTATAGATTCCAAAAGTTTTGAAGTGCGTTCTCTGGTGAAAAAATTTCGCTGAAATTATTCCATGTTTGAAATATTTCAGCAAAATTGTTGATGAAAAATTTATTGAAATTTTACTGAAAATAAATTTTTCAGCTGATATACTGAAAAATCACTGAAATCGAATTGAAATTTCTCTAAACTTTTATAGAAATTTTTCAGAAATTTTTCTTAAAATTTCTCTGAAATTATTTTGAAATTTTGCTGAAATGTTGAAATTTTACTGAAAAATGTTCTAAAACTAATTTCAATGAAATTTTTCTATCCAAGCTGAAGAACGGATTTTACGGAATTGTATTGTCCGTCTTGTTTATATTTTTCTTGGAGTACTACAGATGGTAATTAAGGTGTTAAGAAGATCCCATTGACCTCAAATTTTGATAAAAATACACTGAATCGGTGCGTTTTCGCGTAAAAATAAAGATTTGACAAGAAAAAAGTGTCGTGAACAGAAACATATTATTAAAATTGACAACTATCTTGCTGCAATTCTGTTACGATAACCACTGTACTTTCGCTCTTTTCTTTTATACAACAGTATCAAATCTAGTAATCACTTAAGTTTGACTCTAGCGAGCGCTAGAAATGCATTTGTGCATGCGTACGACTAACGTTGATAATATTGTGGCGCGAGTGTCGCTTTCCTTCACCGAGCATACTATTCGTCCATCAGGCTAACACACTATCTTTTGATAGTGTTATATTATATTGCTATTATATTGTATTATATATTATATTATGTTATTATAGCAATATCATGCTTCAATATACCTGCACACGTGTCCTATTTACGTATTTTTTGAAAATATTCACATTAAAGTTTTTAGTGTTCAATATTTTTGTGTTAACGAGTTTTTTTTCCTGCTCGCTTAAGTCTCTAACAAGTTATAGGCCCAGGCCACAAATAGTGTATTCATTACATAACCAAAGTGTCTATCGCTCTTAATGTGCTTCTCGTGCCATTTTGGTACGAGCCAACATCTTTGATCAAGTCTTTGTATCGCACTTTACGAAAGCTTATTAGTGCGACGACTCCCTAGTCAAAGAGTGAAAATGAGTGACTCTATTACGAACTGAAAAATTCGATCTCGAAATTCGACAGCCAAAATTTCCAATTGTGGAAGTTCCAAGTAAAAACCATCCTTCTCGCACACGATTTCCTGGACATCATAGAAGGCAGGGAAGCGGCACCAGCGGCTGAGCCTCTGCATGCTCGGACAAAAAAGGATACCAAAACAAAATTTATCCTGTCGTCTTCTATGGAATATTCGCAGCTCGAGTACCTTATTACGTGCTCAATAGCCGCAGAAATGTGGACGAAATCGACTTTCTGATATTCTCCAATAAACTAACACTCACTACAAAATTCCACAAATATCGCATGATGACCGGCGATTCCGTAGCTCAACACATCGCTAAAATGGAAAATATGGCAAATCAACTAAAGGACATCGGCGAAGACGTATCTGACATCATGATAATGGCCAAAATACTCGGTACCTTGCCAACCAAGTACAGTGCTTTCATCTCTGTCTGGGACAGCGTCACAGTGACGGAACAAATTTTGTCTCCCTTACGAGAGAGAGAGACTACTTTGAGAAGAGGCAAGGATGATATCGACGGACGAGATGACCACTAATTTTGCTGCGACGAGCATCTTCAGAGACAAGAAGCGATCTCATCGTCAACGATGGATCAACGCATAAAAAAAATTAATTTGTAACTTTTGCTAAAACCGGTCATCTCGCAAAATATTACGCGAAAAAGAAAACGAATAATAGCATCGACGACAAACGCGATCTTAAATTCGAAAATAGCGCAAATTTCACCGCATTTATAGTTTAAGAAGAAGCGGAAGAAATGAGCGATAAAATCCTCGCGTATGCGATTAACGTAGAGGCCGCGCGATCCAATTCCAATGAAAAGAACGTCTGACTTCTCGACAGTGGCGCGACACATTTTTGCCAGAGACTAGTTCACGCAATTAACGCGATGCAATGACGAACACGTTTACTTCCGTGACAATATGAGCCTTAAAGTAGAAAGTCGCAGAAAAATTCCCATCTCTAAATTAATCGACGATAAGTGGCTCGATGGATAATCAATGACGTCCTATACGTTCTTTCTTTAGAGAAAAATCTTTTTTCGGCCGGCACTTGTACATCAAACGGTTTTCGATTGTTTTGATTGGCGACCGAGCAGACATACTCTTGAGCGACAAGCAAATCGTTGTTCGAGGTATTAAATAACACAATAACTTGAAACGTTTATTAATCGTGCTGACTAAAGTCAAAGACAACAGTCAATTATGCCTCAACAGCTTCTTTAAAGACATAGCACGAACGACTCGGTCACGTAAATTGTAATTCTCTTGCAAAAATGATTACAAATGGCTCGATCATCAGAATAAACCTGTTAAACAAAAAAAAGTTTTTTTGGGAAAATTGTTCCTCAGACAAACAAGCAAGATTATCATTTGCGTCAATCGTGGCGGAAAATGATGCCGTTCTGGGCGAAATCATTTACACAGATTTATGTGATCCCATGCAAACGCCGTTGATAGGTGGAGCAAAATTCTTTCTTTTATTCAAAGATAAATATTCAGATTTCAAAATGATTTATTTTTTGAAACACAAAAGTGACATTTTCGGTTAACGTGATCGGTTAAAAGAATTTCTCGATTTGACCAAGAATCATTTTGAAAATAACATAAAAGTTTTGAGAGTCGACAATGACACGGAATTCATTAACCAAACTTTTCGCAATCTATTGAAACAACAAGGCATAAAATTGCTCATATCTGCATCGTATTCACCGAAACAGAAACGGGCGCGCAGAACGAAAAACAATCGTACAATCAAACAAGTGTACAATCGTAGAAAGCACGCGTACTATGCTTTTAGCACGCAATTTGCCAAAAAATCTTTGGGGCCGTTAATACCGCAGTTTACGTACGTGAATAGAACGGCACCCGCATACACGAACGGAAAAACTCCAATAGAAATTTACACAAAAAACTTAATTTATCGCACATTCGAACTTTTAATTGCGTCGCCTACATGCACGTACTCGACGCGTTACGTAAAGTGGGATCCTAAATCTCAAAAGAAACTCCTTGTTGGGAAAAAGATTTGAACAATTATACATTATTAGACATGCGCACAAATCGCATTACTATCTCCAGGAACGTAATTATCGATGAAAACGGTTAAGGGGATACTGGAGTGTCCTGTTTTATCATTAATTATTAAAGACTCTTTTCTCTTAATTGTGTTTATGGATTGAAAAATCCTTCTCCACAATTAAAGTATCGACGACAACGCAATTCGCCAGCTACATTTGAATACGAAAAACAAAAGAAAATTAAAGACTTAGAGTTTTGTTATCGGCTTCTGTAGTCAACACGTCACAATATGTGCTGCATATAAGAATTTCAGATCTTGCACGTTCATAAAAAGTAGCTGGCGAATTGCGGAAAACCTAAACGAATAATCTTATACTTTTAGAAATGAGGTAGGGGTTTTAATATAAGAGAAAAGATTATCCGAAAATTTCGTTTGTATATTACGAGTAAAATTGACGTGAAGCCATGAAACCAAGCAGTATTTTAGTTCCGCGATATTCCGATAGCGGTGCTGTCATGAAAAGTGCGTCTCTGAACCATAGAAATGATCTGAATATCGACCTACTTAGGCCCATATCAATAAACGTGCCCTAGTCAAAGTTTTTTCTTTTGAGAGGAAAAATAATAATGAAATAAATATGATATTAGTTATTTCAATTTTGTTGAAATAATTTCTTCCTAAACAAGAAATGTACTGTGTGCGCGCGCGCGCGCGTGTATGTGTGTGTGTATCATATATACAACATATGTCTAAATTTCATTTACTGAATTATTTATACATACATATATCAGGGCTCGGAACGCGATGTGTGTTTCAGTCGAGCTTCGATTCTGCTCGGATGTCGAAACGACAAGCGGCAGATGTATAAATAAAATTTTCGAATACTCATTGCTCTTATATTAAAGCTCATAACTCGTTTCTACAAGCATAGTATTGTTCTTTGAGGTTTTCTGTAAATCGCCAGCTACTTATTTTAAACGTGCAAGGTCTGAAATTATTGTATATAGCACATTTTTTATTCGGATGTCGAAATGTCGACTTAGTAAGAAGCACCATTATCGCGCACAAGCGAAGTATCGCTATTTATTGGGAGTACAAATTAGTTCGATCCGTTTTTTTGTGTTCAAAATTTCAAAACAAATGAATGAACAAATTAATTAAAGTATTGTCCATCGCTGGCTACTACTTTTTCCCATCTCTCAGGCAATTTTCGAATTCCATTTCGAAAAAATGACCCGTCTTTGGAGGCGATTCAATTTTGGAGTCAATTTTCGATTTCTGCAAAAGAAGTGAACCGGTGACTTGCCAAATCCTTCGGAACAACCAGTAATCAGAAGGAGCAATGTCCGGAGAATACGGCGGATGCGGTAAAACATCCCATTTGAGCGTTTCCAAATATTGTTTTACGACTTTTGTGACATGAGGCCGAGCGTTGTCATAAAGAAAAATAACTTTATCATGTCTTTGCTCGTATTCCGGCCGTTTTTCTCGCAATGCGAGGCTCAAACGAATCAATTGTAGCCGATACCGATCCCCCGTAATGGAATCGCCAGGTTTCAGCAGCTCATAGTAAGAAACACCCTTTTGGTCCCATCAGATACAGAGCATGATCTTCGAACCATGAATGTTCGACTTTGGTGTTGATGTTGAGGTCGATGGCAACGATTGACCGGGCTTAGCGTAGTATTTTTTCTTCTTGGGGTTGTCGTAGAATATCCACTTCTCATCTCCAGTCACAATCCGATGCAAAAAACCTTTTCTTTGTTGTCTTTGAATCAGCTGTTCGCAAATGAAAAATCGCCTTTCAACGTCTCTCGGTTCATAAGGCACCCAATTTCCTTGTTTTTGAATTATTATGGCTCTCAATCGTGCAGAAACGGCTTGTTGAGTTACTCCCCATGATTCTGTAAGCTCCTCTTGCGTTTGGCTCTGGTCTTTCTCGAGGAA
>NW_011627027.1:342207-365804 GCF_000204515.1 Acromyrmex echinatior
CTTTGGCCAGCGCGGATATAGTGTCTTGGGACAGGTTTTTGTTCGATAGGTTTTTGACGTAATGTAGGGAGGGGTTTGGTTTTTTGTGAGGGGCGAGGTTCATATATTTCTGTTTCTGTCTTTCAGAGGATTGGGTAAAAGTTAGTCTGGCTTGTTCATATGTACGGTCCAGGGTTTGCCAGATGTCATGTCGTAGCGTGGCGGATAAGAACAGGTGCAGTTTAAAGATGTTGTGGAGATCTGGGCTATTCGTGACTTAGTGAAATGGATACGTTCTTTAATAAGGATAAGGCTGGTTTTGTGGTAAGGATGTTTTCGGATTTTTGAGTTCCTAGGTGGTTCTTGAGTTGTAGGAACTTTGGGATGATACTATTATCCCTGCAGCGTTTTAGGAATGCTAGGTCTGATAGTTTCTTGGATAGGGAAGTCCTGAGACGAAACGTTGGCACATCAAGAATGGACCAAGACATGGAGAAAACCCGCGAAGCACAGATTAATTGTATAATTATTTGTTTTATATTTAGTTACCTCAGCTGAAAGAGTTCAAACGGAATCAAACATGCCACCATAAACAGCTATTACACAGATTAATGATTACACTGTGTACTAACTATTGAATACTAAATATCGGTCGATAAAATTTAATCATATAAAAAGTACAAAAAACATATTCCGCTCAAATTTTTTTGATTTGACCAAGATATTAAAGATTTGATCTCTTCATTCGAAAAGATCGCGTGATCGAATGAAAGTGAACACACATGCGCGAAGACGTCCAAAGGTCTATTCTATATTCCTGTACTCTCTAAAATGGTGTACACGGTGTAATAAATTAAAGTGAAGAGTGTAAGAATAGAGAACAGACCTCAAATGTTCCGGAAAACGTGAAGTAGGGATAATCAATTACAAGCCTCTCGGCTTAGACGAAATTCTCTTAGAAAATCTATTGTTGTGCTGATCATTCTACCAGAAATTTGAATATCTACCAAAATGAATTTTTACTTACTAGAAGGCTATGTCATTCTACCAGATAGAAATCTGCCAAGACTGCAATACTGATTGCCTTGAGCTTTGAGTATGAACGGGCCAATGTCGAATCGACATCATTTCAACATCAATGATCGCGTTCAGCAAACTTAACCGTTGTACGGAACGGATCCGTGAATGCTTACTATTGAATGATCTAGAGGAATATACCAATAGCAGCGATCGCTCACGGATCCTCAACAATTGATAATTTCGACATCGAATCGACATCGATTTCATTGTCATTTCTCACTAGGATTTGATGTATGTCGATCATCTCCATTATCTCCTGATCTCAATCCATTAAATTTTTATTTTTGGGGCCATTTAAAATCTATTGTGTATTCAAAACCAGTAAACAATGTGGTTGATCTACGAGAAAGGATACGAAATGGATTTGAAATTATTCGAAGAACATCCGATATTTTTGAATGAGTGCGGAACTTAACGCTTATGCTATTTCATGAAGCGTGGAAATGTAATATTACATAGAGCACAACTTGAGCGGAAAAGCGGAACGAGAAATTAGAAATTATTAATTTTTAACTGTATTTATTGATTAAAATGCTTGTATTCAATACAAAAGCCGAAAAGATAGATAAGATAAACATATTAATAAAAATTGCAATGAATTAAATGAATACAATTTTTCTTAATGAATACAAAAATATATAATTATAATAAATGTGATTTATAAATCAAAACTTAACAAAAAGAAGAGCATAAAACCACAAGATATTCTTTGTGATATTTAATATATAATTACATTAATAAATAATTTAAACGTTTCGGTCACAATCTGGTCATCTTCAGTAAAATTACAAATATCAAAAAAGAAATTAAAAACTCGAATTAAAGAATAAGGTCGACATAAGAAGATTCACCTCCAATATGTCAGTAATTTCACGCCACCAAGTTAATGAGATGCATGAATTGGATTGGGATAATATTAGAATTTTAGACACATAACAATCATTAGTAAAAAGAAGAATTTCTGAGTTGATATATATAAAAAGCCAAATAAATAGTATCAATAAATAAAGTGACACTTAAGGTTTGGCCGATGTTTATCTGCTTTTTCTAAAGAAAGAATCTCTCTCACACTTAAAAATAATTCTAGAATAATCTAAACTTTTGACACACATATAAATAGCGGGCATATATGAAGATAGGGACAATTAATAATACACAATGTCACGACGAATTTCCATCTGCGTGAGGAAAGTGCCCTTTGTAGTCACACTTCAAAAAAATCACACGATGGTTACTCAGGATTAAAATGACCTAAACCATCTTTAAAATATTACTAAATCAATAATGTTAGTTGCATAGATTTAAAAAAATTATAGTATGTAATTTCATTCTTTTAGAAAATGAAACAATGGTGTTTTAGTAAAAAATTTAATTTTAACCCTAAAAAAAACATACACATGTAAAATTCGGAAAAATGTGATTTTTACTTAAAAAATCATAACTTTTTAAATTTATAATATTTTTAAATGCAGTTTTAGTACTCTTGAGATGATATACTTTCAAAAAAAAATAGTATGGTTACACATGTTTTCAAAAAAGGTATTTATTTTGAAGGTAGAAAATAGTCGGTTTTTAAGTGTAAAAAATATGTTAAATTCAGGTAAAAAGCTATTTATTATTGATTTAAGTTATTATTAATGTAAAAATTATTATTATTATTAATACTGAAAACAAATATAAGTAAAAAATGTACCCCTACATACCGATGCGACCTTGTCTTGATGCGGGGGCTCATCCCCTGGCTGTCCTCTCGTCAGAGCTGCCATCGGCACTTACCGACAGGGCAACCAGGCCTGAGTAACGGCCTCGGATGCTAACAATGTCTTGTACAGACTCTCCCGTTATTTCCGAGGAGTTTCCCCGGAGCATCGCCCCCAATGTGCCGATATGGGAAAGCAACCCAACTTTAAATACCTGGTGCCGTTAGGGGGAGATTACTCTCTACCTGGGCGCGGGTGCTGCCGTAGACATATCGCCACATCGTTGAGTGTTCCTGATGCGGCTTAATACAGGTCACCTGTACGCCTCTTCTCATTAAGGAAGCGCATAAACCTCTAGTAAGAAAAAATTGTAAAATCCAGACGAAAAACTATAAACCCGGAAGGAAAACCGTACACCCGGCTTGGAGCGGCTTGCTAAACAGCTCAACTTCATGATTCGCTGCTATGTCCTGTTATAGTACCACATTGTTACAGCTGCAGGTCGTCAGAATCTCCGGGTCGGGGGAGTTGGATGTCAGGGCGTTTCTCCTGCTCGGGCAAAGCACTTAAATGTGAGTGTATCATGCGATTGGCAGATCCCTCCTCGGTGTGCCCCGCAGGCGCTAAGAAACAAAGTGCTATTACTGCGAAGACGATGCAAGGACCACCGGACTCGCCGACGAATGCGAAGAAGAAACCCGAAGAGACCTTCCAGTTAAGGGGAACAGTGAGGTCCCCGGACCTTTTGTACTTCGCACTTGGAAGATACTGACATAAAAGGTGTCGAATACATACGAAATAACAACAAACTCTCAGTACATCTCAATCAGAAGGTGTCGATTAGCCTCACTAATTTTCTAGAGCACAAGGGCGAGCACGATGCTCTGAGCTCTGAGGGAAGGGGTAGGTTCTCCAATCTCGACATCCCCCAAGTCTCCAATCCCAGAACCGAGACCTCCGGCAGCGCTTAGGCTCGGCGCCTTACAAAAGGAAGAAGGAAAGAAGTAAAGCTGCAAATGGTACCGGCAGTGACGACGGCGACAGAGGGAACCCGAGGAGCGGATCGGAACACTCCGACCACTCTAACGAGACCAAGACTTCTAAAAAGTCAAAAGCACTCATCGTCTCCTCTGACGAGGAGATAATAGACGCTACAGGCATCCTAGAGCCGACGACAGAGGAATCGAGTCAAGGTCACCAGCCAAATAAGGAGAAATTTACTGCGGAGGTCCTTAATTAGAGGAACATAGAGAAGAAAGCCAGGCATAAGGGATAACATCTTCATCATTGACGGCCAAAATCCTGTCTTCAATATAGAACGAAAAGAGAATGGAGGACACTCTTGAGGAAGAAGAACATAACCAGTAACTTTCCGAGGCGGCGACTGCTACAATTGTGATCAGTGCAATTGTCAAATCGGTCAAGCGGTCGAAAAACAAGGGTGGAATTGTCTCCCAACTTTGGAAGACAACCACAACGCTCATGGCAGTCTGTAATGTTCTGGGGCGAAGAGCTGTCCAAAACTTCGAGGTGATTAAGCGGGTTGAAACTACCGACAACAGAGTCTCAACCTGTCAGGAAGAAAGAAGACGGTCACTTGTAGTAGAGGTGGCCCGTCTTCAAAAAAAAGAGAAAGAAACTCAAAACCGAGCTCGACAACATTCGCTATTGTCTTGAGAAAACCAGATTACAAAAGGAAGCAACCTGGAGCTTCACCCTTTGCCCTGAGGAGGGCAACGTTAGCTCGGAGTTCTTCAAACTCTCTCCACCACCTCTGCCACAGAGATTCGAGATTGCAGACGACGCGGGCGAGACGTCCAGTGTAGATATAGTGAGCATGGAGATCCATCGTCCGCCTTTCTCGCCCTTATCACCTTTGAGTATGGAAACTCCTTCGGAACTGTTGCTGGATGCTGGATGTCCACTTCGAGTCGAAAGCCTCCTGAGGAACCCAAGGGGGACGTCCTAGAAGAGGTCATCGAGAGTTTTGGTCAAAATATTGGTCAGGAAGAGACTCATCCATTCCGGCAGGGAGTCAAAAACTCCTAGCAAGAATGGCGGAGGGAGGGGAAGGGACAAGGGGAATCTTTCTCCCCTACCCCACTTCCACCGAGCAATATGACGAGCTCCCACCGGAACATAAAGGCAGCCTCAAGCACTAATTAGGGTATCTCCAAGGCAGTGGCTTCAGTAGTAAAGGTAAGCCAATTCTAAACATTCCGCGTCCATTGACGTCATCCTCGTCCCCGCACCCGTAGTATTCTTCTCATCCCCTACCTCATGACAACATCCCCCGCGACGCCATTCCTTTGTGACATCGTCCCCGCACATCCCCGTGACGTCATCTCCCTCGCCTAGTGACATCACTTCTGTGACGTCACCCCTCCCACTCTCCAGTGACATTGTCCCCCTCATCTAGTGATGTCACATCCCTGTGACGTAATTCCCCTCCTCTCCGCCATTCCCTTTGTCTAGTGACGTCATCATCCTCCCTGTCCCCCGTGATGTTATTCCCCTTGCCCAGCGATGCCATCTTCTGTGTAGACTTCTCGCCCTATGATGTCGACTTCTCGCCCTGTGACACGGGCAGTGGCCGCCGACGCCGCCGTGCGCTATATACTTACCATGTATACTTACCATTTATACAGTCCAGCAAAATGATCTCCCACATTTTAATCTTTAATAAAAACGCCATTGTAAATGCTATTTAGATTTTATTTTTATTAACTGAAAATTTATGCCATTTGTTTTTATTGAGTTTTGAAAATTACAGAGTCCAAGTGACGACCATTTTTTTCGATACACGGCTAGGAGATCGTTCAACTGCTTCTCTTACAGCTGCAACATTTTCAGGTGTCCGAACACTTCTGGGTCTACCAGTTGATTTTCTTTTTAAAGCTGAACGTGTAGCTCTAAAATTTGAAACCCACAACAGTATTGTTTTGCGATCTGGAACTGGAGCATGCGCGAAGTGAGTACGAAAAGTTCTTTGCATCGTAATCACAGATTTGTTACTTTTCATAAATGTTTTGATAACGAAGGCACAATGCTCGCCCGTCCAATTCATGACGACAACTGAAATGGCAAGGAGCGAGCTACTAACCGACTACGCTAAGCTCCCCCTCTCTTCAGTGGTTCGAGGACAGTGGCGGTGCAAAATGTGAGAGATCATTTTGCCGGACCCTGTACTTACCATTTATACGCACCGTTTTTTCTGCGTACTGCCATCTTCTTCTCGCACGAGAAATGTTTTAATTATTTATTCATTTTATTTTATTATACTTTATTTTATTTTATAATTCGAAAATTGCGAATCTTATGCATAATAATAACAGCGCAATTTGTCCATATCGTCCAACGCGATGGTGTCACGCGTAACGTAATATTGCAGAAATAATGGATAAGCGAAGAAGGATAAAAAGGAGAAAGGAATAACAGCACAAAACTGAAAAAACAAAGAATTCAAAAACAATATTACAAAAACAATAGGCAACTAAGAACTAATACACAGTTATTATTAATGTACGTTACAATTCATCCTTATTCTTCACCTGTACATATATTTCCGACGTTTCGGCCGTTTTTTCAGCCATCGTCGTGGTGTAACATTCAGCACAATATTTCAAAATTTAACTACAATTATTGTAAATAAAAGGAGCAAATAGTTAACCTCAAGCAGTTCTCCATTTTGATCATATGAATGGTTCTTCTTAACAAATCAAGATTTGTAAAATCGGTTGTACTAATAACTTGCACCTCCATCTTGTTACGCACAATTAAAATTACAAATTATATAAAATTTATCGATTAGACACGGACGAAAACACATATTTAATCGACAAATTTTAAATCATGTTCAAATAATGATGCTTTCCAATGCTCGCAGCATTGATAATTTATTGATCTCGTTTAAAGCAACATAAGGTATCCGCCACTGCACTTTGAATAATTCAACTTTAGGCTCCGTCACAGGATTTCTCACCAAACAATGGTAATTGTCGCGCTCATATCAAAATCAATTCATGGCGAATGTTGATGACCACACGTTTGTAATTTTCACAAAAGCTCAACAGCTTGTTGAATGCAAAAATTAAAGTGTTCTTCCTCCATGTCAGATTTAGAGTTCCATTCAGTGTTCAGCGCTATCAAAGCTTTGTCGTACGTCATCGACACGTAATTCTTGACGGTACTAGTAACTGCAACGTTTCTGTTGCAGTCAATCTCTACACGATTGAATTTATATCGATTTCATCAAACATGAATACTAAACAATTATTTCCAAGCGTCGTCGGCAACTGATCGTTTTTTCTTCTTCATCATCAATCTTCCTTCGACGTAAAGAAAACTTTCGCACGGTAACGTGTACAAATCCTGCTGCCTGTATGGGTCTCCGTATCTCGCTATGTCCAAACATAATGTTGGCGTACGGATTGTACATATGAGTCTCAATGGGACTTAACGATGTGGTTGTCAAAGATAGTCTCACCGATAATATCAACCATTTCATACGATGAAACTCAACGACCTTAAAAATGCAACGTGAGTTGAACGCAATGAGTTCCTTTCCAGGTATAGCCTCTCAGTTAAAAGGTGTATCTCTCGTCTATTTAGGTTGTTCGTTCAACACAAGCATCTCACGTCGTACGTGCAACCCAACGGTGAGTTCTTCTCCACGAAAATCGAGCAATCTGCCGTCTTGGTCTACCACATGAATCGTCAGATCCTTAATGCTCTGTACGACGATCGGAAAGTGAATGAAATAATCTGTCGGTCTTTCCGATATCTTATATCCTGGCGATATGCTCGGTGAAAACTCGTGTATTGTGTGCACGCATCTATCGTTGCTGTACCCATGGTCACGTTGCACTCGATACGAATGATATTTAGTTGATGATATTTATCGGCATATTCGACTTGTGCTACTGCGCTCCAGCATGCGATTCAACGAAAATCCCAGCAGCAAGCCAATGCTGCGAAGTTTTTTAAATTTATCCGATAGGCGATTGATCTCGCTTCTCATCGTATTGTTGTTGGCACGAATCACCAGCGGGAACTCTTCGTCCTCTTTGCGTTTCGCATTGTGAGAATATAAAATTTTGCGCTTCGTACGAACTGCTCTATATCGCGATCCTTCGGAAATGACAATTTCCTCGTTGTTATAGTCAAACTTGTTGTTTGACGAATTTACATTGGCTGTAATGTAGTTTCAAAGTTATAATATGTTTCAAAGTTCGTCAGACTGAGCTCGTAATCGTCGTCGCCCAAATCTATCGCTGGAAAGTAGCTCACGACAAGGACGTTACTCTTACCAATTAGCGTAAACGTCAGTGACACATTTGAACGAACATTGAATTAAACGACGCAATGTCGGTCCTTAAATTGCTTATCAACCGTCCACAGAAACTGTAGACAAAGCTGTCCGCAATTGTTCTGATTGTAACTCTGATAAGGCGTGCGATTGTACTCGATTACACTGTTTGTCAGATACCGTTCAAGTTCCTTTGATGGTCGAAGATAGCCGAAACCGGCTATCTAAAATACATGATGCGATTCCCCTTTTCCGTCATTCATTTTGCGTACCAGATCCCTCGACATTGTCCAGATTTACGATACCGCTCTTGTTTCGACGTGCTCCTTCGACCGGTGATGTAATAAAGATACCTCTGAAATACGGAATGCGCATATGATTTGCAAGATGTTGCAATTGCACGTTGGTAGTTATTCCCCTCGGCATTTTTAACGCTTCATTGGCATTGTTTTTTCTACGCACGTCGCCCGCGCTTGTAGGGTCGCGATCTTACATGACGCAATTATGACATTGCTGTTCATCCAACGTTACACTGCTTTGCTATTGTTTACGGTCTTGACGACTCCCGCCGCTCCACCGATTAACCGACCCAAGAACGGATAGGACGCCGCCGCGTTTCGCCGTCGGAAGTATCTGCTTACTCTTTTTCTTCTTCCTAGTTTTCAAGCCCATACTGATTCGTTTTGACTTTCATATCTGCCCAAACGGCTGTGGCAGCGGCTCTCTTTTCGAAAGTCGAATCTCTCGCGATAATGCGTTTGCGCACCTTCTCAGCGAGTATATTGTCAGCCGCGTGTCGTTTAGCAAAATCTTTGCTGTGCGAATACGTTATGTCATGTTTACGATACGCAGCATCCAATAGATTAATACTTCGATCACCTTTGGCCAATCGCTTCTCCAAACCGTAAAACTATCCGGGAAAATGCAGTTCAAAAGGAAGTGCGTTTGTCGCACGATTTAACAAGCCTCTTGACGGCATTCGCCACAATTTTTTATCAAAAGCGCTGGACTATTGGTATGCGTTTGATAAGTTGTCAAATTGTAATGCTTTAAGTACCAACAATATTTCGTTATCGTTGTACAGTGCATTGCACGAATACCTGGGATTCGATTTTAGAAATCTATATTTCGTTCTTAGTTATTTTTACGTTCATGATTAATATGACCGGATGTTGCATCAGCGGATGTTAATCATGAATATATCATAGTGTTAGTAAATTGTGTTTTGACAACCGACTGACGTAACCTCAGTTTTGATCAGTGAAATTTCTGAAATATTCCAAAATTTAATTAAAAGAAGTCGGAGATCAAAACCTTTAATATACCAGATAAGTTGTAGTTTTGAAGAAGTATAATTGCTTTTATACTTGCCAATAAGAAAATATACTTTGTAGTCCGTTTTTCTTACACAGGTAATAAAATATAAGCGAAAGGATAGTTAACAATGTAGTGTATGACGAGAAAAGTGGTGTATTGGAGACATGCACAGAAAAATAATCCCAGATGTCTAATCAGTAAAGTATTTCAGGACACCATGTTAAGAATGAAGTTAATAGAATTAAATTCCTTTATATTTTATAGTGAAGATCACAGTCTCGACGTAATGAATGCCTGAATTAAAATAAAATAAAAATATAAACTCCTCTGAACGCAATGCTGAGTATATTCTAAATAAGATTTTAAAATGAAAGATGAAATTACATCAATTTCCAATATGAAAATTGATGCGTAGGGGATTTCATCTTTCAGAAAATTGATCAACTTGTATCGATGTTCTGAAACATGTAATAATATTTAAATTGAAAATTGATACGTAGGTTTTTCTTATTGCTGAATAAAGATTTATATAATTTATATGTAGGCTGCTGAAAAATTTTTTGCAATCTAATACTCCCAGTGGTGCCAACGTTCTGCTACTATCATATCCATAAACTTAGACGTTTTTAACCTATAATTCAGTTGATTCAATTTGTACTCAAGCCAACTAGTTTTGTTTGCATAGTATTGGGTGGATCCATATATTCGTTCGGTTTTTTAAGGTAAAATGAAACAATTTTTTTCATACAAAGAATGAATTTTAATCAATGATATGATTCTCCGTTTTTGCATTACTAACAAAACATTATTAACAAAAACCGAACGAATATATGGATCCACCCAATATTTTAAAAGAAATTTTTTGTGAGAAAATGGAAATTCGTGTGAAAATTCGGGCAATGATTTTTTACGATTACAATCTAACTCCGAAACAATGCGTCGATCGACTTCATTTGGCTTTTGGGGATGAAGCATCATCCAATAGGACTGTTTATAATTGGTTTGCTGAATTCCAGCGTAGACATATCTTTCTTTGTGATGAATTCCGTGAAAGTCGTCCATCCATGTTGTTGCCACTAATTTGATGCTGTGCGTGAAATGATTGAACAAGACCGGCATATGACATACCGCGTGATTCAGGCATCCTTAGGCATTGACATGAAAGCAATACATATGATTTTGCATATGATTGAGCGTACGGAAACTTTGCAATCATTGGATCCCACACAATTTGACCGAAGCTCAAAAACAAGCTCGTGTTAAATGGAGCAAAGAAATGCTCAAAAAACTCAACCGAGGTTGGTCAAATTTGGTCTACAACATCGTTACTGGGGACAAAACATGGATCTATTCGTATGAGCCCGAAAGTAAACAACAATCCACTGTTTGGATATTTCAAAATGAACCGAAACCAACAAAAGTTGTTCGTTCACACAGTGCCAAGCAAATGATTGTTTGTTTCTTCAGTTATACTGGACATGTAGCAACCGTGGCTTTAGAGGACTGTATATACTGATTGGTATACAACAATTTGTTTGCCAGAAGTCATAAATGAAATGCGTAGAACAAACCGAAATCGTCGCATCATCCTTCATCATGACAATACCAGCTGTCACACAGCACGTTAAATCGTTGATTTTTTATCCAATAAAAATCGAATTGATGACTCATTGTCCGTATTCACCTGATTTATCACCTAATGACTTCTTTTCCCAAATATTAAAAAAAAAATGCGTGGTGAGCGATTTGAGTCGCCTGAAGCAACTGTTGAAACATTTCGTACACTGATTTCTGAGGTTACAGCCTCAGAATGGAAAAAATGCTTTGAAAATTGGTTCGAGCGTATGCAAAAATGTATCGATTTTAAAGGCGAATACTTCGAAAAACAATAAACCATTTACCGAATTTTACATGTTTTTTTTCATATTGTTTGCAGAAACTTTTCCAGCAGCCTACGTACATATTATTACATGTTTCAGAACAGACATTGGAGATACAAGTCGATGGACAAATATATTTAAAATATGAATCAATCATGTACGAGGGGTATCCAGAAAATAAGTTCCGTTTTTTTTTACAAATAAAGTTTTTATTGAAAAAATCTAAAATTTACATGGATAATACTTGACAACTTCTAGTCTTTTTCTACATAATTCCCGTCAATCTCAATACATTTTGTATATCTGGAAACAAGCTTCGAAATCCCTTCTGCATAGAAACTTCCCGCCAGTTCTTTAGTCCAGTTAGTTACAGCTGTCTGAACTTCCTCGTCGCTTTGGAAGCGTTTTCCGGCCAAGGACTCCTTCAGTTTCGTAAAAAGATGGTAGTCCGATGGTGCTAGATCCGGGCTATACGGTGGGTGGGTCAAAACATCCCAACTAAACTGATTCAAAAGTGCAGTTGTTGAAGCAGCGACGTGCGGCCGAGCATTGTCGTGAAGAAGGGACACACCTGCCGTCAACATCCCCCTTCTTTTGTTCTGAATGGCCCGACGCAGCTTTTTCAAAGTTTCACAATAGCGCTCCGCATTTATTGTTGCTCCTTGAGGCAAAAAATCAATCAGAATTCCTTTTTGGTCCCAGAAGAGAGAAACCATGATTTTTTTGACGGACTTGACCACTTTGAACTTCTTTGCAGTTGGAGAATAGGTGTGCTTCCATTGCATTGACTGTCTTTTGTTTTCTGGTGTGTAATGGGCGACCCAGGTCTCGTCTCCAGTGACTATAGATTTAAGGAAGTCATTTCCCTCATCCCTGTAACGGTCCAAAAATTCTTTACCTGCAGTCACTCGTGTGGCCTTGTGTAGAGGAGTCAGTTCTCTGGGAACCCAACGGGCGCAAACCTTGCGAAATTCGAGTTTTTCTGAAACGATCTCATGGATAAGACTTCGGGATATCTCTGGAAAAAGGTTGTGGAGTTCATCTAAAGTTAAACGACGATCATTGCGAATCGCATTTTCAATTTTTGTCGTCAACTCATCCGTGATAAGGGAGGGTCTGCCTCTCCCACTTTCGTCTTCAAGCGAATGTCTTCCTGCCTTAAATTCTCGGACCCATCTCCGCACCATAGATTCACTCATCACACTCTCTCCATATACAGAAACAAGCTGTTTGTGAATATCAACCGATTTAAAATCTTGAGCAAAAAGAAACTGAATGATGCCGCGCAAAACAACTCGAGAAGGAATCGGAATGGAGGTGGCGGGACGCGAAGTGGAGGACTCCATTTTGATAACCTCTCCTGACCGTGTTTCACGAGCTACTGACGCCGAACACCGCTCATTCTATTCGGTAGCTTCCCCTCTTCAATGCTGTGTTGCCAGCTCGCTCATACATCGACCTTACTAAACGTATAATACAAACGGAACTTATTTTCTGGATACCCCTCGTAATATATTAGGTGTTGGAATTAATTCGTAGCGTTTTACAAGTGATGGGAAGTACTTTCATTAATGTATTTTTTAATGCTCATGTGAAATAAATAACATTCTTTCATTTAAAAACGCTACGAATTAATTCCAACACCTAATAATATGATATATAATAAATGTAATATAACACATAATATTTTTATTTACATAAATAAACGCCATGCGCAGCTTCGCTACAGTTTACAAAACAATTTTGTTTTGCATAAAATTATATATCGTATGAAATATTCTATATTAAAGACAAAAAAAACGTATATATTTTGTTATAGCAATTATTTCTTGTGCAAACCGTTGTCGAAATGGCACAAGGAAGATGGAATCGTTTTGCAAACTATAGCGAAACTATACGTGGCAGAATAATTTAATTTAGCAAAGTTTATCCGCTCGTGAAATGGTCCAACATTAAATTGCAACAATATTGATTGCAATTGAATGCAACATTAAAACGGTAAATTAAACGGAACTATGGAGAACAAAATTTCGAGAATTAAATCCAAATAGACTAAAAGATTACAGAAAACAGAGGCCCAAAAAAGATGACCCCTAAACAGGACGCACGAATATTGAACATTGTTAGGAACAATCCGTTTCTAACAACAGAACAAGTCATTCCTGAAATCGACATAAATATCTTAAAAGGAACTGTTATCCGTCGATTAAAGACTGCTGGATTAATTTCGTGTTGTCCATTTAAAAAATATGTCCTTTCTAAAAGGCACCGACAATAATAATAATTGATATTTGCCAATCAATATTTAAACAAGCCTCAGGAAGACAAATGGATCTGATCGAATGAAAAAGTAAGTTCTTAATCAAGATTTTATCATATGTTTATGTATCATTTAATAGATTAAACAGTAGAGTCACTGTAAAAATATTAAAAACATAAAATGTTTATATTTTTGCTCCGCCTGACAATGTCAATATTTTAATCGCGAAAATGATGCTTTTTTTTAAATTATAGATCTTCTCTTCTGCTGAGAACGACAGACTACATGTATGGAGACTAAAGGCAAGACTTCAGCCATAGTATGTAGTGCAAGAGCACCACAGTAGTAGAATCTCGTGCAGCTTTTGAAGAAGCATGAGTGCTGCAGATGTGATAGAACTTCACCAGACCACGGCACGTATGATAGCAGTAGAGTATGTCAACATTTTTTGAAAACAGTCATGCTTCCCAATGCGCGAGAGAGATTTCCAGCAGACCAACATCCGACATTACGTTCGTACAGGACAACAGTGTTGTTCACAATGCCCACGTGACACGAAATTGGTTTAATGATCATCCCAAGGTGGAAAAAATAAATTGGCTTTGCAAGTCCTCCTGACTTAAATCCCATTGAAATTTTGTGAGGAATTATGGTCAGGGAATGGACAGCACAGAACTTGAGATGCATTAATCCAGCGCGTAAACAACGTATGGAACAGGCTTCGCAATCGACCTGAAATATGCCAACACCTAGCTCAATCAATGAGGATCAGATTACAACAATGGCTACTGAATTGATTACTAATTGTTATATGTATTATAAAGACGTTATATGTTATGTGTTATATGTGTTATATATTAAATATATAATGTGTTATGTGTGTTATATGTGTTATGTTTATTTATGTAAATAAAAATATTATGTATTACATTACATTTATTATATCATATTATATTACATAAAATTGATTCATATTTTAAATATATCTATCCATCGACTTGTATCTCCAATATCTGTTCTGAAATGTGTAATAATATGTATAAATTATATAAATCTTTATTCAGCAATAAGAAAAACCTACGTCGACTTATGATTTACTCCCCTAAGCATCAATTTTCAAATTGAAAATTGATACGTAAGGGATTTCATTTTTCATTTTAAAATCTTATTTAGAATACTCAACATTGCGTTCAGAGGGATTGATAATTTAATTTTATTTTAATTCAGGCATTCATTATGTCGAGACTGTGATCTTCATTAAAATATAAAAGAATTTAATTCTCCTAACCTTATCCTTAACATGGTACCCTGAAATACTTTATGATTAGACATTGGGATTATTTTTCTGTGTATGTCTCCAATAAACCACTCCTCTCGTCACAAACACTGCGTTGTTAACTATTCTTTCGCTTATATTTTATTATCTGTGTAAGAAAAACACACAAAGTATATTTTCTTATTGGCAAGTGTAAAAGCAACTATACTTCTTCAAAACTACAACTTATCTGATATATTAAAGGCTTCGATCTCCGACTTCTTTCAATTAAGTTTTAATCTTTCAGAAATTTCACTGAGGTTATGTCGGTTGGCTGTCAAACACAATTTACTAACATTACGATATATTCATGATCGCTGATGCAACATACAGTCGTATCAGTCGTAAACATAAAAACAACTAAAAACAAAACATAGATTTCTAAAATCGAACCCCAGGCATTCGTACAACGCACTGTACCTCCAACTCGGCTCGTATGCTCGGGAAATCTATTCCCTAACAGAACTATACAATTTTTAAACTCTAACAGCAGAACAATTTTCAATATATATTCCAGCTCTTTTGAAGTTAAACTGTGCAGATCATTCGACACGATAAGAAACATTTTGATTACTGAGCGATTTCACTCTATAAATAGACCCGCTCGCGATATCGTTTTCAGTATTTTGTGGAAGGAAAAAATATGCGGTTCGTGGGCCAGATCGCGGACGATCAAAATGACGAACCTCGACGGCAAACCAATAAAAAGACGCGTAAGCATGGCAACATGATACCGGCCGCTATCATTTGCGAACTGTCAAATTGATTGCGGCAAGACGAACGTGCTGATAAGCCTATTGGAAAGTCCACACCGCATACGATTCGAAAACGTGTATCATTGCAACAGCCAAAATATCGATACCAGGCGAATTTGCTAGCTCCGATTGAAAATATTGGTTATTTTATATTCTCCAATAATAGCAATGTTATTCCATTGAGCAAGGCGCTTCCGAATTCCATCTTTATCTTTGATGACATGGCATACCACAAACAGGACGCGATAAGAAAGTAATTTGTAAGGAGATGACAGACGGACATCGACTAATTCTATCTCTGTCAGATATATGCAAAGATACCGAACCATACGAGGACAAGTCAATAAGTTTTTAGAAAAACATAGTAAAACACTTTTTTTTTTATCGATTCATTTTTATTTTTCATAGTCTCCTTTCAGCTCGATACACTTGATCCAACGATTCTCCAACTTTTTCAAGTCTGAATAATATGATTTGTCCAACCCTTCAAAATAAACCTCTGTTTCGGCGATGGGCTGCTCTCTGATGATGAATCTTTTTCCTCCGAACCATTTCTTCAGGTTTGGAAACAGGAAATAATCGCAGGGGGCTAAATCTGGCGAATATGCTGGATGGGGAAGCAATTCGTAGTGGAATTTGGCCATCGGTGCCGGGCATGTGTGAACCCATACATTGTCTTGATGGAAGAACACTTTCTTCTTCATAAAATGGGGACGTTTTTTCTTTAAAATGTTGTTGAAACGGTCCAATAAGGCTGCGTAGTAGTCGCCATTGATCATTTGCTTCGACGGAAGGTAATATGAATTATACCACGTGCATCCCAAAAAACTGTGGCCATCACTTTTCCGGCCGAGTTCGCGGTCTTCGCTTTCTTTGGAGCTGATGAAGTCCATTGTTTTGACTATTCCTTCGTCTCGGGTGTGAAGTAATGGATCTATGTTTCGTCCACAGTAATGAATCGACGCAGAAACTGATCTGGATTACGTTGAAACATCTCCAAACATTGTTTTGAAATTGTCACACATTTGTCGCGCTTATGATCCACAGCAATGGTGAGCAAACGCGGCATCCATCTTGCCGATAGCTTTTTCATACCCAATTGTTCGTGCAAAATTGAAATCACTGTGCAATGTGATATGCCTCTGGCCTCAACAAGCTCACACACTTTCACTCGTCGATCAGTCAAACAATATTGTGGACTTTATCGATGATTTCTGGTGTAGCAGTCTCAATTGGACGTACCGAACGAGGTGCATCACGTGTGGATGTACGACCACGTTTAAATTCATTCATCCAATTGTACAGTCGCAAACGCTGATGCAGATGTGCTATGAACATTATCCAATCGGAAATCCTCAACTTTAATTTCTTTCGCCATTAAACCTTTCATATGTAGATGTTTGATCACTGCACGAAACTCGTTTTTCCATTTTACAAAAAATACAAAGGTTGTTCGCTTTAAGCATCTACAGAAATGAAACCACGCGATGAATTCTGCTCAAATTTTGCTCAGTAATCAGCTGAAAGATGCTACTTTTCAAAAAGTAATGTGACATGACACTGCGAGTGCCTTCTGACAGATGTTCTAAGAACTTATTGACTTGCCCTCATATTATATGCGACAATGTAAATTTGTTGATCATGTTCAAACAGGATATATTACCAATCTGAAACATATGTACAACGATCACGTGAATACCGACATGTTTTATGAGAACTTATGCGTGAGACTCGATTATCCACATTATCGATCGAACACGATAGTATTTCCCAATCGGACACGAACCCGATCGGACGCAGACTCGATTGCGCATCGAGCCAATTGCGCACGAATTCGATGACGTACGATTCGATTGTACACAGAGTCAATCAGACGCAATAGCGATCGGAAAAATATGAGTAGATGATAAAAAACATAAATAAGTGTTTACATAACCACGCAAAGCAACTCTCATCCTTTTTTCTTTCCTGTAAAGGGGCAACTTCTATAATTGTACTGTTGTTGAAATTAGAAAATCTCATGTAGACAGTGAAGTGTATAAACAAGTGTACAAACATTCTTTTCAGGAGAGGACGAGGAATCGAAACCCAAAAGATCAAATGCTGTACGACAATCCTACAGGCTTCCACGCCTGTGAAATCAGTATTGAATTGATCGAAAATCGTATCATCCACTTTGAACGAAATGTCTAAAATAATACAGCCGCGCGATTTATTGAACGATCATGCTTCCTCCGTCGAAGAAATTTTCGAGGTTGCCGATGAATCGCTCATAAAATACATTCGACGGGCAAGAACAGTTGCACGCAAACTATGGTCCGTTGAGGTAGAAATATTTGAAAGCAGTCCTGAACGGTAAAAAAGTCAATATACATGTCATGTATGAACTTTATTTTAGCGACGAGAAAACGATGCTCGATGACAAACACATCACTTTGCACAAAAACGATAATATAATTATAGATGGGAAAAGATATAATGGAATACCAGATCTGTACGAATTAATTTTCATGAAATTTCTCAAAGAAAGTATCTGTATGATGACGTACAGACCTACAGAAGCATTCTACTGACGGCAAACGCTCATCGGCACTCATAGCTCAAGTAATCAAATACTGAATAATAAGGGATACAAGTATAAGATCATAATAGTGCCATTGATTTTGGATAAAAAAATTGGAACGGGAATAAACAAGAGTGGATTTACTACGCACGATGATATTAAACGATAAAAGGGCGACTATATCTATTGAGGTGATCCCAACAAAATTGTGGATCGTCTGCGATTGCTCGAGGTCTCGCGCCAGGCGAGTCACAATAGTCACGACAACGAGATTATCGAAGATCTTCGCGAAGCAGGTCTGATTATAAATTAACTTCATTATACACCAGTCGTTCAGTAGACATCGCAACAAGTTGGACTAAGGAAGCGAATCGCACTATCAGTGGCACAGATTGCTCAGAAATTATATGCGCGATAACGCTCTTTGCCTAGTCGCAGCGATTTTGATGCAGTCGCACAAGATTCGACAATTAGAGTTACCAGTGAATGATACTGACGCAGTAAACATACGTGCCGGAGAGTTTAAGATTTGAAAGATGGTCTGAACGAAATCGAGAGAAAGATTACAACTTTACAAAAGAATATACAGGTTACGCTAAATGAAAAGACGATTCGAGAAATGCATTATGTTGAATAATTATTCACAATGTCCGAGAAATAGCTGTTGATTGATAAATCGCACGCTCCGGCGAGAAGAAATTTTCCGTGAAGGCATGTCATAGTACACGGATACCCGCCTGTGGCAGGCGGATGTGATCGAGATGCGTCCTTATACACGATTCAATAGAAATTACCACTATATTCTCATCATTATCGATGCTGAGTAAGCATGCATAGGCCGTGCCGTTCAAAACCAATGACGATGGAAGATGCCCGAAAAATTTGCAGACTAACAGAGAAAAGGAATTTTACTCGGATGTGCAAAAACTCTTGAAAAAGCGCAACATCAACCATTATACTATGTATTTCGTAATGAAGGCCTCGGCCATCTAATGGTTCGACCATACATTGAAGAACAATTGATGTGGAAACAATTTACGCACAACGGAAACTGTAAATGGATACTACCGCGTCTCGTATCAAATTAACCCGCGCAAGCATCGAACTATCGGTATGCGTCCCGTTGACGTTACCTCCATGATCGCCGACAGGCTCTTAACCACGAATCGTACGGATTGTTGACATTATAATACATCAAGTACGATAATAGTTTCGGTGAATCATACGACATTTATTTGTTTTTGGTTCGCGCGTATTTATTTTAACACTGACTCAAACTACTGCGCTCGATAAACATTACCATGTCGATATCTGTGAGTAGTTCGAATTTTTCACCTGTATCTTTTAACATGGCGTCTCACGTAAAGCCCGATAAAGTGTAATAGTACGCGAGATTCGTAACTCGCGATAGAACTGTTGCGAAAATTTTTAAAGACGTCGGTCAACAACAAAACGTATTTTCAGATACAGATCGCTATATTCGCTGAGTGTCCGGATGGAGGATCGCTGCCACACGTTGACAGTGTACGCGTAATCGTTCTCAGATACCGTGTCATCTGTCAGTGAACTGTAAAACGACTCGGGAAGCGATAAACACAGCTCCTCCAACTTTTCAATGCAGTGAACAAATACGAAAAGATGCTCTTTTGTCAAAAGATTAAAATTTTCTTCGGAAAAAAATTAGAAAATTCGCGTTGCAGTATCCGTAGCTTATCTTTAGTGAAAAAAGATGTCAATTAGTTTAAACTTGAGGCAAGAAATCTATACGAATTGATAAACCGTAATACGGAATTTTTTTGATCGTTTTTAATATTATCAACATGTTTGGTGAATGAATGTATTTTTCCTTTGTTATTGAAAGTAGATCAATGTGTCCTTCATATGGTGGCAATTTCTTTAATGACGAAATAAGCGTCGTAGCCAAATAAATTATAAAATACTACAGGTATATAACGCGAATCCTTATAATTTAGATTGCAGTTTGAGTGCGTGGGGTCTCTGTATCGTCCGGTTAAATGACAATGATCGCATACTCGCGTATCGTCTGGCGCGAATGGTTTCTCGCACGTGACTGTGCGTTGAATTTTTCCCAGTTATCTCGCGTGAAATCTGCCATGGGTACATTAGACGAAATTAAAGACTGTACACTAGACTGTGCGCTAGATTTTTCAATTCTTCTGCATCTCTGTCCCTCATCCCCCCCCCTAGACCTGAGTTAGAATCGGCCTACCTTTACTACTGGCCCTGGTACGCGACCAAGTCACCCCCGACACCGCTGCCAACAGTGTGGAGAAATAAACAGAGGGCCTGGCGAGGAAGGACATGAGAAAAGCCGCTACTCAGGCCCCAGCAAACCCCAATCAAAGGGTGAAAATAAGGATAAGGATGGCCAAAACCATCCTAAGAGCCAATAGGCTCCAATAACAAAGATCTAAACAAGAAAGGCCACAAAAAAAGAAATCCGTCAGAAATCCGTCTCTCCACGTCGCGGCCATCACAGTCACGACCCTACCCGGCGAATACGCGGCCGTGGTAGACCTCGTCAAAACCCAACTTGCCATGAAATCGGGATCACAAACCTAAGGGCGAAGCGGGCGATAACCGATGCCGAAGTTAGGAGATCCGATGAGGCCGCCAAACCTAATGTCTTGACGGCTTGTATGCGTGAGGTCGTCGGCGAGAGGGAGGGGATCCGAATCATCCGTTCCGTTAGGTGCGCCGAGCTCCGGGCCTCCAGCCTGGACGACAATATCTCAGGAGGTCTTGGAACCGGCGTGGAGCCTCCAGTAGTGACTGTGATAGGACCAAAGTAAACGTAAGCTCTATCAAAACGGTACCCAACGGTCTAGATGCTGCGTGGGTGAAATGCCGGCGTCAATCACCTTTTTGACCGCTACTTCAAAAAGGTGGTTGACGCCGGCCGAGTCAGAGCCTAGCGAAGGTCGATCTACTATCTACACGCAGTTGCAGTGCTTCAAGTATATGCGCGTCGAACATATACAGCAGAATTGAAACAGCGAGATTGACAGATCTGGCTGCTGCTACAAGTTCAATGAGCGAGGCCACGAGGCCCAAAACTGCATGGCACCAGTCAAGTGCTCGACGTGTCAACAGGCAGACAAGCCTGATGGTTATTGCATCGGCACTGCGTGACACGATAAAGAGGAAAAAAGAGTACTGCCACTTTTCCCTTTCGAAAAGAAGAAGCTGCCTCGACTAAGGCGGCCACGTCCGGAGGACCTTCCCTCCCCCCCCCCCAAAAGGATAGTAGTGGAGCCTGCACCTCCTGCGCAAAAGGCTCCTCAGCAAAGCGAGTTGTGGAGGATAACTCGCCAATGGATATCTACGCTAAGGACGCGGGCTCGGTGAATTAAAAAACGTTTTCCAAGCGAACCTGGCCCACGCTTCTACGAGACAATGTGACCGAATCTGTCTCCGTATGCACGGAACTCGATCCTTGATGTCCTATGGTCGCCGCATCTTTTAGCCCTCAAAGACGAAAGTGCTCTTCTCCTCTTTCGCCTCTCGATGACTCAACAACTCCTATCGTCCTCTACGTTGGTTCGCACACTGTATTTGCGTTAAAGGAAAGATATCGCAAGAATTGAATCACTTGATATTAGATTCAATAACTTTATATCATAAAAGAACGTACATTTATTAGTCGCGCACTGTTTGTCGGTTCAAATAATGCATTCGGGTCACGATGCTTTTCACGACGAGAATTTCGTTACCACTCACTCGCTTTTACGGTGTCTCTCACTCGATCTCGCATTCGGTTTCACATTCGGTCTCGAATTATCGTGTTACAAATACATTTTCTACGTTGCATACACTCACTATCTTGCGTTTCGCGCCCGTGGCCAGAATGTTCTAGATCTCGGCCAATCTGGCCTGTTACCGGGAGGTAATTCCTCTATACTTCTATTCTCTATTGCGGAAACTCGGACGGAAACTCCTTGCTTCGCTTGCTCGCTGCTAGTCGCGCGCTCCCTACTCTCGCCGTCGATCTCCACTCGAAGTCAACACTCTAAGCACAGACGCGTTCGACGTTTAATGCGCTCAGTTCGCCGCATATGCTCGCAACCACAGATATCTATATAATACCTAGACTGCTAGACTCCCTAGATGTCCTAGTATATAATGTATAACATAATAACTAAATGGAATGTGTTGTTTGCTTCCTCCATCGCAATTATTATGTTTATTTGAAAGATGATATCTAGTTCAATCTTTTTTAATATCTATTTAGTTCTGTTTGAGAGAGTGAATTTAAGCGAGAAGACAGTCACGAGTGGAAAGACTTTTAAAGCGAATGCTCAAGTAACAAATCACAATTTTTATTATTCGCAGTTCGCAAAGTTGACGATTTCACGAACAAAAAAAACAGTAATAAATTCTAAAGTTAACACACTCGCAATGAACTAACAATAAATCCGGAAGGAAATTGATATTCCTTATTTTATAGGAGAATACCTCTCTCGCGGCGGCTTTTTTTTGGCGGAGTGACAAAGATAATGGAACGTCTCAAAGACGGTTAGGGCCGATCCAGTTTTTTATATAATTACCCGAACAAAAGGCCCCTTTGTCAGTCGCCTATGAGACCCATTGAAATTATGAACTTTGAGATAACCTCATGATTCGAACAGCAATTGGCAATTTCAGACAGAAATAACCAAACCAGACTTAGTTGCCATGCGCCACCTGAAAATCAGCGTTCACGAGTGGAGAGCGCGTGCGCGCGCGTGCGCTGCAATTAATAAGAATTGCCATTTTAACTAATGTTTTTGTGTATGTACAACATGCAGAGTGATTACAATCTTAACGTTTCACAAAGATGATCTTTAAGATCATTTGGAAATTTCTCGAACGATTTTTAGCAACATAAAATTTCTAGATGTTTTTTCACCTACATGCCCCGTTCACCTACATTTATTCCATTAAATCTATTTTTTGCTAAATCGAACAAGTTATTATCGAACAACAAATGCTAATCTCGAACAAGTTTTAAATATTTTAAATAATTACAAATACTGATGAATATTAAATAAACTTTGTGCAAATAGAAAAAAATGTATTTTGTTCGTAGCTTAACCTAATATTTAATTTTTTAATGTATGTATATAAAACATTTAATTAAAGATTATATATATAATATTCTTAAATTAAATGTTTTATATATATATATATTGTGTATATATATATATATACACTGAGAAAAAAATATATCCTAAATTTCAATAAATATTCATTTGAATAGTACCAACTGTATATTTATTACACATAAAAATATATTTATTTGGTACAAAAAATATTAATTTGAGTCAACAATTATTTCTTTTAATTAAGTACATACTTATTTATTGTAAGTAAATGTTTAGTATTCAAATAAATATTTATTTAAATTTAGGCCATTTTTTTCAGTGTATATATATATATG
>NW_011627029.1:0-78104 GCF_000204515.1 Acromyrmex echinatior
TGTGTGTGTGTGTGTGTGTGTGTGTGTGTGTGTGTGCGTAGCTGAAATAATACTAATTACTCTAATGTAATAAATATTGGGTCATCTAAAAAGTATCCGCGGTACTGTCACTAGATATATGACCATCAATACACATCTAGTGACAAAAAACCGCGGATACTTTTTAGATGACCCAATATATATGTATTTTACTCTAATAAATTTTTTATACCAAATATTACAATTACTAAAAATAGTTCTATGCTACGTCACTACTACAGTAGTATACACTTTTAGTTGAGCAATGAACATTATTATCAGTAATGGTACGTATCAGTAATGATACTATTGATGTCAGTAGTAACATTATTGAATATCAGTAGTGACACTAGTAGTATATTTTATTTATTTATATCATATTACTATTTATTATTTCTCTAATGCCGTACGTGTTTAGGTCTTAAAGTTATGTAGCGCTCAATAATTTAAGCGGTGGAGCGTAATTTTAGTCGCTCCACCGCTCATTGAGCGCTACATAACCTTACAGCCCAAATACGACATTAGAGAGATAATAAATAGTAATAAATAAGTAAGGAATATGAGGTAATTATTGCGAAAAAGTTAAACCTCGCCGATGACCTTGACCTTGACATATGTTGTCAAGATCATGACCTTGACTAACCTCCAACAGGTTTCAGTCGGCGGTCGCCATTCCGTTAAAAAGTTATTACAAAAAAAGTTTAAAAGAAACATTCATTTTTGCTATAACGAAAGTTGTAAACTCATATAGAAATATAGAATCTCGCAGACTTTGGCTGTTCCCTCCCCCCCCGCTTGGAGGCGCACAACTTCCAATTATAAAGTCCCCTTTAATAAGAGTCAAGTTATGGAGGGCACTGATCTCATGAGTGGTCAGATTTCGAGTTCCTTTAAACATCGCTGAATCTGTGAATTAGCGTGAGCAATTGTTTCATGGTGGAGAAGATGCGAACGCGAAATCGGATTATTAATTGTCAACCATGGTGGAATTGTGCTGTTTCCGGCTGATACCTGACATCTGGCAATGGCGTTTTTTCGCTCTTATGTCTTAACTCTTACTAGAGAAACTCTAATCAGATACAACTTGTAGGAAATGGAAGAAATGATATACACAACTACCGATGAAATATTATTAAAGACCGACACGACAAATTTTCGTGATTATCAAGATGAGACCCGATAATTGAAGAATAATGACGTTACCGACAATTAATAAAAATTTATGAATATCAACATAAATATTTCGATAATACACTATTAAATTGGTGATTTTTTATTATATAAATGCTGTATAAATAAGTACAACACAATGCATTATTTTAATGCTATAATATCTTAATTGTCGAAAAATTACAATTTTTTTTCTGCGGTTATCATCTCTTGATAATCAAACTCGGATGATAATATTAAAATCATTTAAATAAAAATCGGGTATTATTTAGTTTTAAATTTTAAACATATGTATGTACATGCTACTAAAAACTATTAGAAACTAATAAATCAAGAAATTATCGTATTACTAATTTCTTACTCTTAATCACTTAAATTTTATATAATAATATACATCTCGTCGGTGACACGAAAATTACCTTGCATCGGTATCGCGTACGTCATAACGTCAGTCGAGCGTGAATCATATGTTGATCGAACACAGTTAATTGGTGCGTACTGCGCATGCGCCACACATGTTTGGTATTATTTGGAAGTTTCACGATTAGAAAGCTTCAAAATTGTCTCAAAACAAGTACCAAAGAAGTATATATTAAGTAAATCGATCCATCTCGACATGAAGCCAACGCTTGTGGCTGATGAAATGTTTCCCGAAGGAGCTGGACCTTACGTTGAATTAGAGGAGGTAATGTTATGCACAGCTCTGATGAGGTTAGGAATATATGTGTATTGACAAAGAGAACGATACACTTCACGCTGCAAATGCCTTGAAGTATTCTTTGATTAGTCAATTCGTAAATTCTTCAATTCTTTCTTCTGATTGGTCAACAAAGTATTGGCAGCGTTAAATGGATCACATCCATAGAGTTAGTTTTCACAAGTTACTGTGAAAACCCATACTTAATGTGATTTCTTTGGATTACTTTAAGTTATGTTCTCACACCATGTTAATTTCAGGTTGGAGGTAGTAGGCTATTAGTGGATCTTACGGCTAGCGAGAAAGCTGTTCATTCAGAATTTTTTAATGGTATATTAAATATTAATTATTTATTATAAATTTAGCCCCTCCAAATCCAGAGAAAATCAACATTTTTTTTTCTAAAAACCTAAATATTTTTCAAAATGTAATGTATTTAGAAGATTTCGATGGTATATTAAATAGTATTTAATTTTAATATTTTTACATATTTTCATAAAAGATTACGAACATATCTTTTTATGTAAACAATAATCCAAGTTAACAGAATATACGATTAATTTATTGAAATAATTGCTTCTTTTTAGATTTTGATGATCTTTACGATGATGATGATTTGGAGTAAAGCAGCATTTCTAGGAAGTTTAACTACACAGTGCTTTCGTATAGATTGCAGTTAACTTAGCATCGAAGCAGAAAATTCCTTGTTTTCATAGATCCATGCAAAACATGGGTACAGCAGAATCAAATGGACATTATATGTCGTCAGTTGCGTTCAACAGAAAATTTTATATTTTATGATTATCAGCAAAATAATCTATAGTTTTTCTTTTATACTTGTTGATGCTGCATGTAGCTCATCATTTCTTTTTCAGCGTAATGTCATAGCCAATACACATTGTACCACTACTTTTGATACTTTGAATAAATATAAAACTTAACAATAATTGTGTGTGTGTGTGTGTGTGCGTGTATGTCTGTGGTGTGGTGTGTGTGAGATAACGTAACGTAATAATGCCATACTTGCAATATATTGAAAACAATCAAGTGTTAAAAAAATTATGCAACAGTTTCAAAGTTCTTTCTGTTGAACGCAGCTATTAAATATATCCTATGTGTTTATACTTGTTTGTATATATAATAGATATGAAAAAATGTTTCGTTTTTTAAGTTTGCTGTAAAAAATTACTGCAAACCCTTACATATAGTATTGTTATTCAATACATATCCTTTCCTCTCAAAAGACTAACCACAAACTACAAACTTCATATTGTAACATTATTACAATTTATTTGTATTTTTAATTCGAGTCAAATGTGCGCCTGCATCTATCATACGTCATTTTACTGTTTACCACAGACAATTGTTATTATAAACGTGCCATAAGAAAATGAGTACTGGTCAATATATCTCGCGCGCGCGCGCACACATAATAATATTATGATACTATAAGATTATCATTTATAATACATAGACGCGCTAGAGTCATAAAACTTGTATGATGATGCACAACTAAAATATAGCACCCCATTCAGTCATTCATTTGTTTATTCTGATCATTTCGTATGCGCGTGCATCGTACTATTTTATTACTTGATACGAAAAAAGAGCCACTTAGATTTGCCAATTCAATCAGTCCAATTAATTGCTACGTTTTCTCCTTGGCCCCAATCAACATATTTCCATTTTGACCATTCTCATTAACTTCAACAGATTTACATTCCACTCATGATAATTATAAACTCTTATCCTTGTTCGATATATGTTAAAAACTGGCGACCGGGGTGAAGACGATATTGGCAACAACGACGATATTATTAATGTTGGCATATCGCTGATGATAGTGGCGAGTATCCTAAAATTCAGAAGTAAAATTCTGTTAACTTAACATTGCGAACTGATATTCTAAAGTTTTAAATACATTTATTACTAAAATATATTAATATGTTACTAATATATATTGAAATAATACAATAATTGTTACAGCTAAACATTGTATATTATATGTATATACAAGGCACAACGTTTTTATATATACATATACACATGTAAAAAGTATATTATAAATGAATGAGAGGAGAGAGAGAGAGAGAGGAGAGGGAGGATAAACATACAAACCCTGAGTCTAGCCTTTGAAGAATTATTCGGGGTGCTAGTTAACTTCAAGATCGCTGTCAGCCTGATCATCCTGGTCGCTTTCTTCTTCGTCGTCCTCTTCCTCCGAATAGTACTGAGATGGTGGCGATAAAGGATCTTCTGACAATGAAGTATGTGACGACGACGGTGGTCGAGAACCTTCCAATTTAATATCTAAATCCTCCATCGATGTACTTGGGCCGGGAATAGTTACTGGAATAAACTTCTCTAAATCCCCTGATGCTAACTCTGCAATGATCAATCTTGTTAAACGAGCGAATTAAAATTTAAATATAGATACATTTGTATATATACATCAGTTCACGCACGCACGCACGCACGCACGCATTGTATATATAACAAAGAGAACGTACGTTCTACATATTTCTCGAGTGATTTCGGAACCATAAATTTTGCCTTTTGCAAATTTTCTTCAGTGCATTCCCCTTTTTCTAATCCTAGAAGAATATTTTACGCGTCATAGTTTATAAATACACAGAGTTTAGCACATTTCAGCAAAATATATTAGGTGTACAAATAAGTTTCCACCGTTTGACAAAAGACGGCACCACTAGCAAGCTATGGTTAAAATTGTCTGAAAACATTATATCGTAAGGTTGGATATCTGTCAACAACATAATCTTGAAATACTAGCGATTTTGTATCAGCATCATATATTTTTTTTGTGCGAAAATGCCGAGTTTTGAGCCGAATAAGCGTCATTTGCGGGAACTTTTGATTTACTTCTTTAATTTGAAGAAATCTGCAGCTGAAGCTCATCGAGAGCCATTGCTTGTAGAAGCATATGATGAGGCTGCCTTAAGTGAGAGAAGTGTCGTGAATGGGTTCAAAAATTTAAGAACGGTGAATTTGACGTCGAAGACAAAGAACGTAGCGGAGGACCGAAAGTATACGAAGACGCGGAATTGGAAAGATTATTGAATGAAGATTCGTGCCAAACGCAAAAAGAACTTGCACTTACATTTTGACTTACATCAATAAAACATTATGTATCGTTCTTTCACAATAAATGCTTAATTTTTGATAAAAAACGGCGGAAACTTATTTGTACACCTAATAAAAAAAAATAATGACTAATTATAGCATAGAAAATGGAATCAGTATTTTACCGAAAGCTAGACCCATCTGTTTTAGAACTTCGATATCATCATGAATTTCAAACTTATCATTAAAATTAAACAGGTACTCGGTTCTGTAACAAAGAAAAAAATCTGCTTAATATCTCTCCTTACGTAATATTTACTGATTATCTTATAATCTTTTTTTCTTTATTTCTGTTTGACATACTTGTCATTTGAAATGCTGCAATCTATGACAGTCTTTTTACTGGTATTCACAATAAGGAATGGCAGCTGTATGGCAGAATTAGGTTTCGGTGGCCCACGGAGATTCTCGTTTAAACGATTACGTTCAACCAAGTTCTTAAAAGAAATATGAGAGAGGATTAGCTGATGCAATTGCTGCGTTTTAGCTTTGATTCTCTCAATTTTCTTCTTCTTATCTTTTTCTAATGCTACACATTCCTGTAATGAATTAGTGGGCAGGCCGAGCCACCTGATTTCCTTTTTCTCTTTGGAAATGATGTTCATTGCCATTAATACATTTAGAGCGTCATATACGCGTCTTCTAATATTTTTCTGATCGTATTGCTGAAAGAGTGAAAAATATTCAATTAAATAAATTTAATTAACAGTTAAATGAGCATATTTTAAAACAAGTTTATAATTAACATGCTGATCAAATCGTTTGTGAAGCACATGTCATCTTGAAATATTACGGTATCTTCTAGTTATTGCGATATTGGTTATTGCGATAAATATTATTGAAATAGTCGAATTGATAAAACATACATTTCAGAAAGTCGAAAATTTCAGGTTTGAACTTTGGCCGAGATAATATTTGTCGCTATAAATTATTTAGTTTTTAGATTTTTATTAACATGTGACATTAATATTCTTGTAAAAAATACATATTAATCATCAAAAATTATTAATTGCTTATTTATTGCTTGTTTAATTTAATAAATGATATTACTATTCTGGTTCTTCTCACGGACAGACCGAAAGATTTCGGCGCGTGATACATAGAATCACATATGTATATAAATTCACACAAGAAATATGTATTTAAACAGTACGATCCGTTTCGATCGAATATAAGATTTTTCTCTCACTTAATTAGATTTATTCTCATCAGTCTAAATTCGTATCATATTGTAATATGAGATAAATACCTGATCTGTCAAAGAATTTATATGAGCAGGATTAGTGAATTCGCCAACCAATTCATCCGCTACTTCATTGTAGGAAGTAGTACCTTTCTTTTTCACTTTTTCACAGACTTTCATTGAGAAATGTCTTAATCCTTTTCCAACTTTTTCTGCTTTTCTTCGCTTACTGCAATATAAAGAAATAAAAAGTATAAATGGAACTAATAGACCAGTAATTAGATGTAGAGTATACATATAGCAAATTGTGAAAAGCTAAATCTGTCATTGCTTCCCCCACTCCTGTCTGTCTGTCTCCTCCCCCCCCCCTCTGTATGTGTGTGTGTGTGTACACGTGTGCCCACATGTGATAGACTCATTGCATTACTCAGGCACAAAGTCGCCACTTTCTACATCCTGTCTTTTCCTAGATCCAGTATGATCTAATATTGGACTGATAAAAGTTTTTCCAGTGGCATCCTTAACAAGTTGCGAAGTATTAGATTGTTGTTGTTGCTGCTGCTGTTGCTGTTGTTGTTGTTGTGATGCAATAGCTTGTTTTATATCGCTCTAAAATAAAATATTGTATTTTAAAATGTTTATTGCAAAATTTTTAATTTCCACATTAAATTATTACTTGTTTACATAAAGTTATAAAATTATATTTACCATTTGCGCAGACGTTAACTGTATAGTCTTGGTCACCATAGAGTCTCCACTCTTTGATGTTGCCATTTTAGTATTTTGCAAAGGTATTGTTACAAGTCCTATAATTACATGATTAAATTAAAGGCACTTCCAAATGATAATAACATGCTTATTAATTATATGAAAAAGATCTATTTAGAAAAAAAAATCATACTTACTCTGACCAGGTGTAGATGGATTCTGCAAGCTAATAGTCCTAAGAACTTGTGTATTCGATGATAAAACCTAGTTAGAACAATACATACGTAATATTTATATAAAAATCTAATTTTCCAGTGTTATTGCATTGAAAAGAAACATTGGAAATATCCTACATAATGAATAATTTTCAAATGTAATTTGTTTATTTATAGAGCATTACTTTCTCACAAATGTATTAACACCATATAACCTTTATATATTGAACTAACAGCTGCAATTGTAATAAATAAGATATATGAAATTAAAGCAATACCTGCGATTCTTGATTAGGAGCTTTAAACACTTTAAGGCCACCTGCATTTGTTGTGCTAACAATACCACTTAATGCTTTGTTAGGTGTACTTTGCACTACTTTTATCACTTGTGGATGTCCTGCAATGAATTTGATTCATCCATAAATACTACTTAAAAATCTTCATTAGATAAATATTAGACATTTAAAAAATGTTTCTTTTCAACAAAAAATTTAATTTAATATAGCTAATACTTTATCTATTAATTTCAACTTAAGATATATACAGTATATATGTAAATAAATAATTGTTCATATTATAATTTAAAAAATACTTAAAAGAGGAATAAATTATATTTTGTATTTTCAGTTGCAGAAATTTAATATTTTATACATATATATTTGTGTGTGTGTGTGTGTGTGTAAAATGTTAAAAAAGGAATTGAATAGAACAAAATATATCATCAAAATAGGCAAAATTGGATTATTTAATTATAACGACAAGTAATATTATAATATATCATAGAGACTCCTTGTTTGTTTAAAATAGTTCTGATATCTCTATATCTTACAGATTATGTAGATTATGTGAAATAACAAAATCTTTAATACATATCTCAATGGTATTTAAGTTGTAAATAATTAAACTTAGAAATTGTCAATAAATATTACAGACAGTTCACCCAAGAACAAATGAATATGCTTTTTCAAATCTGATAGTCAAACTATTTAATACTTAAAAGTTATTAACTGTGTGTTTAGAATATTCCATTCCTGTACAAATATATCTGCATAAATATATTGTGAAAAAAAAATAGATGTCAAATTTTTGCATCTATTCTAAATATGAGAACAAGAATTAATCTTTTTAACGTTGTAAGAAACACGTTGATGAAAGTGTTGTGTTGATATTTATGCAATCGTGTATGTGTGTGTGTGGAGATTTGAGAAAATCACATAGTTTTTAAAAAAGTAACAAATTGCTTCGTAAACGAGCCTATCAGCACTGTATTACATCAAATGGAATATGATAAAAGATAGAGACAATAGGCAAAAAAGAAATATGATACAATGGAGAATAAACCGTCTGTCTACCAATTTATCTATAAACTGGATAGAATTTGCTCTTGCTATTGACAATTGCTGCAACAATGCACGTCTCTCATTTTTAATTGAGACACTACAAATGGACAACAATGGTAACAACATAATAATGTATTATAAAAAAAGGAGAAAAAAAAGGCGAATTAAAGGGGGGAAAGTTCGATTGGAAGTAAAAAAGCTGTGATCGCGCGGACAAACCTGTCCACGATTCAAGTCGGAAAGAAGGCCAAGTGCACAAACCCGCAACCGGGCGCGATTTCGATGATGCAGAGGCGCAGAGGCGCAGAAAGAGCAAGATGGGCCAAGAAAGGCGGAGGGCGGACGAACGTCGTAAGCCGCGGGCGAATATTATCTCGAATATTATCTCTTCGCAGGAGAAAGGAACGGAGGCAAAAGGAGACGCGCGAAGGCAAAGAAAATACAAGGAGGATCACGCGTGTTGCCGACCGTACGTGCGTTGGCGCGCACCGTAAATCCACTTACCATTAACGTCGTGTATTAGGAAATTCATCGTTTTGTTTTGCTGTGTCATCTCTGACGTTATTGGGCCGTCGATCGGCTGAGGACGATAGCGCGAATGGGCCGTGCGAAAAAGGGAGATAAAAAGATCATAAGGGCCACACTCAGCTCGAATCGTCGGCTCGGCGTATCACCAAAATGGCGACCTCGCATATAAAAGCACTCGCGAGGGTGATTTGCGAGGTATCGCGCGTCGCGAGACCGTCACGATCCGTCAGCCGTGGCAATTCGGCGTCTTCTTTATCGCGATCGGCTACGCATTATTGGAATGAGCTCGGAATATTCGCGCTCTACCCGCAGCCACTCTGGCCCTGCAGCTTCCGCGTGCACACGGACTGGAAATGAGCTTGGCGGCACGACAAAGCTAAACAGCTGATTGGCCGGCCACCGGTCACATGGTCGCTCTCCGCTCTCGTTCCACGTTACGCGGCGCCTCTCTCGTGACGCGCGCGCCAATTTCTCTTCTTCCGATTATAATACGAGGTAACCGTTTCTTATTGGTTCTTTAAATCTGCCATATTTACGTAATAGTCAAAAACGCCAATTTTTTATATTGTATATTGTAACATTTCAAAATAGCGTAGCATGCGTAATTAATATTATATATAATAGTACAAGCAATGGCAGTGCTGTTGTCTTCTTCCGATGCAATTGCAGGTATCAATAAATATTTAGTTTAACTTTATATTTCGTATACCTTTTCTAAAGTCGATTCTGAGTCGACTTGGAGACGTTTCTAAGTCATACAATGTTCTACTTTAAAGACGACTGTAAGTCGACTTTAAGTCAATCATTCTAGGCTGTGGTCCGATTCATGTCTACAGCGCTTATGAACAGCATTCATTTTTGTTTAACAGTTAAACAACAAGGACAAAATGATTCCACATTTAAGCTTTGTGAGCGTAAATCGCACTAGACGTCCTAAAGTCGACATTGGAAGGACATCTGTACAAAGTCGACATATCGACGTTTGTGCTGTTAGGAAAAGTTTACTATAATATAAATTTGAGACTGGTTTTCTTTCTTCTAAGTAGTTAAATTCCACAATTAGTATCTCAGACCTCTGCTACATGGCACGCTTAATCGGGTTTAATAATTGACCAATTATAACTGTTCCTCGGAAGAATATAATTCGATTGTGATTGGCCAGTTTTATAACTATGGATATTATTAAATCTGATTAAGAATGCTGTCCCATGACAGTCGGAATTTCGGAAAAACGGAATCTGTAAACATTGTTAAATCACAATCGAGTATTCTCCTCTCATTCGATGATAAGAAAAGATGATTGGTCAATTTTTATAGATTATGGTATACGGCATATAGTTACGGCCAATATAAATGCTCCCTAAGTGTACTCTCAGATTCTCTAGAGCGTGATCTACAATATTTGGCGCTACAAATGCTTCGAAGTATTTTTTTGATTGGTCAATTAGTAAAATTCTTTCTTTTAATTGGCCAATCATAATCTTCGCACCAAGTGGACCGTAGCTCTAATCTGATTGCGATTTAAAGCTGCCTTCTCATGCAACTTGAGTAAGGGTGCCTTCCCATGACACGTATCGCTGTACGCGCGTATTCGCGTATCGAAGGATCTGATCAATCACTGGCCTAGTTTCCACCGAGAGTTTAAACCGGACTAAGAGTGCCGTCACATGCGATGTAACCTGCGTAGGGTGTTATTTTATTTGTAGAACAAATATGTAGAACAGAGAGGTCCTCGGATCTTTCTATCCCATAAAACCAACAATCAACAGGCTTGAAAAATTTGTCATACAACAAAAACGCACAAATGAAATGTCACCCTAAAGTCCTAGACACAATGCGAAGAAATACCGATAGCGATAGAGGTAACACGATTTCAATCTATTAGAAACTGCATATTCCAGTGTATCTACTTTTTGACAGGTTGAAATCGTGTTATTTCTATCGTTATCGCTATTCCTTCGCATTGAGTCTGGAGCTTAAAAGTAATCTGCGTGTTTTAGTAATATTACTAGAACAAGTTATTGGGTCATCTAAAAAGTATCCGCGGTACTTTGTCACTAGATATATAACTATCAACACACATCTAGTGACAAAAAACCGCGGATACTTTTTAGATGACCCAATATTTCATATGGTGAAAAAGCTGTGCAACAACTGTCGGTAGTCGTGTAAAACAGTAAAGTTGTAAACAGTAAAATTGTGTTAAACACAATAGGCAACAGTGAATAACGAGCCGTCCAATCAGAACTCTTATATGTGTAAGTTCGATATTATATCTCAGAGCTCTGATTGGACACCTCGTTATTCCCTATTACTTATGCCTATTGTGTTTATGACCGGTATTCATAGTTAATTCTTATATTCAAAATTGTCTTAAGTTCAACCTTAAGATGTTAAGAATCAATCAAAGGGCCGATTCGCATTTTAAAATATTACTTAACACAGTCTTGAAATGAGAACTGACTATGAATACCAGTCTATAAGCCTTTACTTGTGTCAACTAATCATGGGTGTATTTCGAATCAAGTAGGTCCTGCATACAATAAAAAAAATAAAGAATTAGGAATAAAGAATAAGATTTTAATCTATCAGAAATCGAATTCATCGGAATACATGGTTTTTGATAGGTTGAAATCGTTTATTCTTTATTCCTAATCCCTTACTCCTTCTATTGTATGTAGGGCCTTAGTTTATATTCTTTTTCCTAGATATTGGTAATCCCGTAAGTCCAGATCTACATATAGGTATTTTAAGTCTTAAGTCGTAAAAAATTGACCAACTATAGTCAAATGCGAGGAAAATAATTGATTGTTATTTGTCTATTTATTATGGCTTAAAATCTATTGTAAATCCGGGATAACTAAACCGAAAAGTGTTCCGAACCCAACAGCCATCTGCATAAAGATGCCTTTTCATGCTGACGCTCGATATGCATTTTCAGAATAGATCCCATGATCAAAATTGACGCTTGATATTCATCAATATCTATAGGTACATTTTCACGCTGCTAAAATAAGCAATTAGAATGACAGATTTGTCGCTCGTTATCCAATGACTGAAATTTTATAATTTAAACAGTTTCAATTATAAGCGTCGAACGCTCAAACGATATTGATAAGGCTGACATATTGTATCGATCGTGTTGATCACCGTTGATTGCGATATACATAACCTAATTTATTTTTTTTTGCTGATCTAGATAGAGGATTCGATGCAATCAGAATAATCTAGTAACTGTTCAATTCAGCGTATTAATATTGCAAATGATACATGAAAAATACGAACAACATATCGAATTTGTCGTTCAAATATCAAATTTAACGCTTCTTATCCTTTTTCATGTACAAAATTCCCGCTCTAATTATATAGTTATAATAGTTAGTTAGTAATTATAATAGGTTTGCGACAAAAGTCATCGTAATCTTTTTCAGTCATCACTGAAATAGTCATATCGTGTATATATTCTCAATCCGTGCATCTTCTAAATCAACTAAAACTTTGTGTTGATATCGTCTTTGTATAAGTAAATTCTTTTTCCTATTTTTTGATGACAATTTAAGCATCCAATTCCTTGTTGGTAAACAACAAAGTCCTTTTTTTATTAATATAAAATCAGAAAACATTTGTAGATGTCATATATAAGTATATTATGAGAGCGTTAAAATATACACGTAACTCGATACGATATATTTGTTAAACATTTCTATAATAAAAAAACATGCCTAGATCTAATCTATTAGGATTAGGATCGAACATTGCTCATGTTTATTTTGGCCAATAAGCGCTTATTTGCGCTCACGCTTTTGCTGTCCTACTTCGATGAAATAAGCATTTGTGAGCACGAATATGACGTCACAGATAACGTCATAAACGCATCTCTAAGCGCTTACACCGCCAAAGCAAACATCATGAGCAATGCTTATAAGCGCTTAAAGCATGTAAGTGTGCAACCCGAACGCAATCGGAAGGGCAAACAAAGCAATGGCTGTATTCAGCAGAAAAAACTTATCAGTTAGCGCTTAGTGATTCTTTAATATGATTGATTCTTATTTTTAGTTTTTCATTGGATCTACATGTAGCAATCAACCATATTAAAGAATCATTAAGTGCTAACTGATTTTTTTTTTCTGCTAAACGCAGCTAATAATCGTGTCAGCAGTAGGTGTTCGATCTTCTAAGAGAATGGTGTTGCAATATGTTAGATAAGGACAAATGAATGCATTTGATCACATAGAACTTATAGTAAAAGAACCGAAATAACCTATCCAAGCAGTGAGTGGTGTGAGCAACATCTGAGATAGAATATGCATTTCTATATATTTCTGTCCTGTTCAGCAACTTTTCTTCTTTCTGCGCATATGCCAAAATAGGATAGAAGAGAATAGAATAATATTTCTGTCCTTTAGATGTTGCTTACACAGCTCGATGTTCGTATTCCCCTTCCATTACTATAAGTTCTATGTTTGCGAGACACAACGATATGTAATAAGTAAGAACTTAATGAAAGATGTCACTATTGTTAAATTTGGAATTAAAGTCTGTACTATCGACCTCGATCAAGTTCAGCCGTCGATCCAGCATCCCCTTAAAGAAGAACGAAGAGCACACAGTATTCATAGTTCGTTTTCATTTTAATACCATCTTAAGGAATCTTGAAGTTGTCTGTATCATGATCTACAGGGTGGGCCATCTATTGGTACGTTTTTGAATTTCGTCGTATGGCAACACCGAACGAGCTACAGACCCGAAATTTTGACAGTTTATTAGTCATACCGTCCGCGGCACGAAACAACATGTTTTCTCTTGAAGAGCGTTTTGAAATTTTAAAAACTTATTTTCAAAGTCAGTGCTGTGTCGCCGAAACTGTACGAATTTTGAAAAGAAATATGGGTCGTGATAGAGCACCCACCGAAGGAGCTATACGCAAATTGGTGAGGAAAGTTCGTGAGAAAGGGATGTTAGTGGATGACATTATATTACGACTGTTTTGAGTGAAATTGGCGCCGAGGTAGTCCAAAATGTCATTAATAATTGGGGTGACCGAATGGCATACTGTAAGGCCAGTAGAGGGAGCCACATGAACGAAATCGTTTTTCATTCTTGACGCGGATACTTTTAGCTTCACAACAAAAAAAAAATTAATAAAAAATATCAATGTATGCTCATTTGATCGCATTTTTAAAAACGTACCAATAGATGGCCCACCCTGTATATAAGAATATAAGGTATTTCATTGTGTATAATAGCGGAAAAATACTAGAACTAATCAGAAATTTGTCAAAAATTTAGCGCTACATTCAGTTACAAATGCAGTTGGTAAAAATACATAATAATTGTAAAAACAAAATTAAAATTTGAAAAAATACAAAAGCGTAATGAATAAAATACATAAATGAATAAAATAATGGAGTATGAAATAAAATAATGTTAATAAATGTAATTTGATACTTAAGATCGGCTAAAATTTATTATTTATTATAACATACTATTATAAATAAATAAACACATGCCACTGCTGACGAATATTAATTTCTTTGGGAAAGCAATAATATGTAATGCCTTTTGTATTAGAATGAAATGTATGATTTACAGTTTTGAACACAACACGTGAGCATTTCTACAAATCAAATAGAATATGCTAATTAATTATTTAGAAAAAAAGATTGATAAATTATTAGGTGTTGGAATTAATTCGTAGCGTTTTTAATGAAAGAATGTTATTTATTTCACATGAGCATTAAAAAATACATTAATGAAAGTACTTCCCATCACTTGTAAAACGCTACGAATTAATTCCAACACCTAATACAATAAAGGAAATAGTTTATGAATAAATAAGAAGCACGATTTTTTTATAGTATCATTATACATACTCCAACTGTTGTTGCTACGTAAAACTTAAAGAAGTTCGCTCTTAATCACTCATCGGTCACCTCGAACTGAACAAACTTCTCGAAAGAATAACGTAATCAAGGAGGACGCGAGATCTGATTTACGCATGACACGAGACTCTGCTTTTTGATCGCTTCTAACCTAATGTACATATATAGGTAATGTACAACTGGTACTGGTAATGGTAGTAGCCATGTTGCTTTTTACAATTTTGAACAAAATTGTAATTGATTTAGGAACAGTTGCCATTTTGGATTACTGTGCATCCTCGGGAACGAAATATCTTATATTCTTATACCATGATCTGTATTACCGACTAAATCATATAATTTTTGTATAACAAATACTTTTTTTCTCTTTCACAGATTTTAAAATCCTTTTCTAGAATTAAAGTATACGTATTAATACGTATCTGTGAGGTGGAATGTATGCCGAGAACGACCAAAAATTTCGAAATTCATATATTTTTTACCATTTCTTAGTGTAACATGGCGTCTCGAACTGTCAACATATGTCGTGGTACGAAAGTTTTGCAATCTGTACTTAGGAAATAATCCACAGACATGTAGTTTGCATGAACAAATAACGTCGAGTTCTTAGAATTAGACTTAGACACTTTAACGAGTGACGAATTTGTTATATGAAAATTAATACAAATGTGCGACTGTGTGTATCATAGATTGCATGAGATATTTATATATAAAGCTGGAAAAACAATGGAAAAATCTCTGTCTAGTGACTTCGTCAGAGTTTGGGTTTCACTTTAGGATCTTTTTAAGACTATTTACAATTTTGAACAAAACAATTTTAAATACAAGAATCGATTCTGAATATCTGCTGATATTCATATCAGCTGAAATTCTTATTCTCTGTTCTTTATTCCTTTGATTGTATGCAACCCCTCATAGAATCATTTCATCCTTGTTTTTCTGTCAGATTTTTCAATTGTATGTAAAAACGCATCAAAGTCTAATCTCATTTTTTTAGGTGCGGGAGGCTAAACTGTGTAATTACCTTCTTTATAGCAAATATTTAAACCATATAATATGAAAATATTCAATAAGTATTACTATATAACAAAAAATTTTTCTCTTTCTACTATACGACTACGTTTACACGACTCAATTTACCAAAGTTATAATACCATATTATGAAACTGGCCAATCATAGTTATTTCTCTACAGAATAGAATAACTGTGATTGGCCACATCGATGTTATAACTTCAGCGTAAATCGAATTATGTAAACGTAATCAATACAATGTTCATATATACAGAGCTTATAGATTGTTACACATAATAAAATCAAACTGATATATGATTTTTTTCTTCCAAAATCCTTATCCAAACCAATGATTACCCATGCATTCTCTAGTCCATTCTGTTTGACATAGCCAACACCAATGATAGCCACATCTTGCTCTTGTGCATACCATGTGCATGCAACCCCCTGCAAAATATACAATTTATTATTTATAAATATACAAAAATGTTTTTATTCTCCTTGGGAAACAAAATCTTGAAAATAAAATTATGGAATTCTGTTTTGTGTTATATAAATGTATACTATTCCGTCATTGACAATTAAAGTGCTTTTTCGTGCTGACACTCGACGCTCATTTTTAGCGTCAGCACGAAAAAGAATCTTTACTCTTTAAATAATTCCATCGAATAAAGTTTATTTTTAAGTTTATATGTTAGTGAAAAATTAATTTTGTACATGTACCATCTCTTTCAGTAGGAGTTCTGCATTTAGGACAAGGTTTCGTAGATATCTGTATCGTTTTTTTGCTAGCTTCTTCCCATTTAGCCTATAAAATGCAAGCAATAAATGAATTTTTAAAAAAGAAATGCCTTGTTTTCTGATAGATATATCGTTAAATTTAACTAACTTCGTCAGCTTTTGAGAGATCTACTGAATAATTTCTAGAAGAAAAAACACTTGTGGATGTTTCCGATGTTTGTGATTCACATTCTCCTACGTGATAACCTTGTAAACATATTCTGCAAAAAACATACTACAAAAAAATGATTAAATCAGATTTGAAAAATTATACTTAGTCTGTTTTCTGCACTAGACTATACTAGAACTCTCTTTCTCGCTTTCGACAAATATCAAACATATACCTATCAATTTAAATTTAAAAAGTGTACACTAGTTCAGCCACAGAAAACAAACCAATGAACTGATATGATCTCAGTAAGGATGCACAGGATCGTAAAATTATCAGATATCCGGACAGAATGTAACATCGGATATCCGGTATCTGATCGAAGGTAATTTTTCCGAGTTGAATATCCGATATTTTCCACGGCACGCTTTACGCCGAAGTTATAACATCCATGTTATGAAACTGGCCAATCACATCATTTCATTCTTCAGAGGAATAGCTATGATTGGCCAGTTTCATAAATCATCGATGTAACTTCGGCGTAAAGCGTGCCGTATAACAGAGGCCGTCTTAAAAAAAAAGCTTAGAGAAAAAAATCGTATAATTTTTCAATAATGTATAAGATATTATAGCATTATGAACATGCATACTTATTTCTAGAACATTTGTATAAGAAAAAATCGGCAATTTAATAATATCAAATTTTATCAATTTAATGATATTAAATCGGATATATTCTCGAATACTAATGATATCCGGCTATCCGGTCGGGTAATAAAAGTGCCTGTTATTACCGGATACTTTTCGGAGCATCCCTAACGATCAGTACTGATATGTATTGATTTTCAGCAAGACTGAAAATTCGGTTTATCACAAATATTCACATGATTACTCTAGCGAAAAAATTTCGCTGAAATTATTTCACGTTTTGAAACATTTCAGTAAATTGCAGAAAATTTGCTGAAATTTCTCTAAAAATGAATTTTTCAGCGAACATACTGAAAAATCGTTGAAACTAAACTGAAATTTTTCTGAAATTTTTCTGAAATTTTCCTGAAATTTCTCTGAAATTTTTACTGAAATTTTGCTAAAAATAAATTTTTCAGCTAAAAATCACTGAAATTAAACTGAAATGTTTCTGAAATGCTGAAATTTTGCCGAAACGTGCTTCAAAATGTGAAATAATTTCAGCAAAATTTTTCTACCAGGCTAATAATAAAAAAATAATGGCAAATTATTTAATGAAAATGTGTTGTGTGTGTACGGTTATATTTTAATAGTTAAAGAAAACATTTAATACACACACACACACACACACACACACACACACACACATGTGTTTCATTTTAATTGCCTTAAGCAAATATCTCAGAAATATGAAAGATACGAAAAAATGTTTCAGGCAAAAGTTGTACGGTTTCGAGAGGGACATGAGATGGTGCCATTGATTTAACTTTGAATAATTATTTGAAGGTCACATAAAGGTCATTTTTAATTTTTTAAATGAAACTTCCTATTTTTCATTACATTTTTTTATAGCTTATCTTAAGAGCTTTCCAAAACATTATAATGAAATATTTTTTTCATAAAGTACTTTTCGAGTTATGAAGCTTGAAAGTCACAGTATGCGCCGGCATTAGCATTACGCAAGATATCCGACCGACAGCTAAAACCTCTTGAGTGTCAGGATCATGTCCTGAATAACATTTGTCAAGATCAAAGCCATTAATTAAATTATATTTTTTTTTTGTATTATGTACTCATTTCATTTTCTAATAGTTTTTTATTGTCAAATTGAGATACGAGAGTCGTTTGAAAAGTTTTGAGCCTCAACATGAAGACAGCATTACTCATCAAAACGATTCTGATACTACAATATGGGCAAAATACTCAAAAAAATTGTTAAATATAAGATAAAATTTAAATATAAGATACAAAATACTCTTAAAAAAGTATTCAAAAAGTATATAAAATACTCTCAATAAAATAAAAATGTATTTAAAAATGTATTTTTAATATTAGGTGTTGGAATTAATTCGTAGCGTTTTACAAGTGATGGGAAGTACTTTCATTAATGTATTTTTTAATGCTCATGTGAAATAAATAACATTCTTTCATTAAAAACGCTACGAATTAATTCCAACACCTAATACATATTATATTTCAAATACGCTCCTGGCTGAGATACAATATAATAACGCTTAGAGATTATTCACCAAATATAAATAAGGATAAGTGATGCATTATACACATCATGTGTGAAATGGAACTTTAGAATGAGTCAATATAAGTACAATTTTAACTTTCATCAAAAAAATGTTTACATAATTTAAATATATTTAGTATTTGCAAATTTAAAATACAAAATACTAAAAAAAAAAGTATTTCAATGCAAAATACAAAATACTCTCAAATAAAGTATTTAAATACGAAACAAGATAAAATACAAGATAAAAATATATTTAAATATGTATTTTAAATACATGTACTTCAAATACTGCCCATCCCTAAATCGTACATATTTTGCAAGATATCTGTGAAAATTGTAGCCGATAGTTTGGACACTCATTTGTTGTTTGAGAGTCATTTGTGCCAGTCGATGTCAGTGTCTTTGACACTGTCGTTTGATGAAAATCTGTGTCCTCCGATCCTAACTTTGAATCCAGAAAATAGGAAAAAGTCCTTGGGAATCAGATCTGGTGAATATGATAGGTAGTTAATTAATTTGAATCGTAAATTTTGTTATGGTGATCATCGATATTCGATTTTTTCTATTTTTACAAAAATACTGACATCGACTGGCACAAATGACTGCCAAACAACAACTGAGCGTCCATAATGGCTACAATTTTTACAGGTATCTTGCAAAACATGTAATACTCATCGACATATAGTACTGGACGGAGCATGCGGCGAAATATTGGGTCATCTAAAAAGTATCCGCGGTTTTTTGTCACTAGATAGTGTTGATGGTCAACACATCTAGTGACAAAAAACCGCGAATACTTTTTAGATGACCCAATATCTTTGATCTTTCGTTTTGCGGACCTAGAAAAAGTAAAATAAATATGTGCACGAAACCTTCTTTCTACTATTGTCCTATTGGTCGCTACTACCCAAACATCATTCTATCTCTTTCTAGGTCTATTAAGATGGTTTTGATGAGTAATGCTATCTTCATGTTGAGGCTCAAACTTTTCAAACGATCCTCGTATTTGAGGATATCAAAATCACAAAATGATATACTTTAAAACTTGTAAAAAAAATGTTCTATCCTTAAAAATGTTTTATAATCCAATTAAATGCAACTTTTAAAGGCCCTGTAGAAGGTCCCGGGAAAATTCTAATTGAATCTTGTTCTGGGTGAACAGATCTACAATTTGAAGGGAGTAATGACCCATTTGAATTTTGCTAAAATCCGACCTTGAACTCGAAATTTGATCATTTGTTCACATTAATCGGGCTGTATTTCTTAAGGCGTATATTGTAGAGCTAAATGAATTATCATCATGTTTAGCGGCCAAAAAACATACAAAAAAGCTACGTTTAAATCTGGATTAAGCTATTTTTGCATCAAATCAAACATGTATTAAGAAAAATCAAAATTTTGATTAATAAATTGTTTAGCGATTTCTAAATCTTAATATTTTTAAAATAAAAATTTAGGGGTGTTCTTTTAGCATGAAAGGAAAGCTTTTGAACTGAGAGGCCGATTTAAAAAAATTTTTTTTTCCTTATCAGTTTAACATAAAAAATGTCCTAAAATAATCGCCAAATATTATGTTTGTGAAGTTAGCATCGCTATTTTGAAAAACAAAAAAAAATCAAAATTATGCTAGATTGTTTTTCGCTACGTTGTGCCGCAAACCGCACTTCGATATCTCAAAAAACAAGAAAATTGAAAAAAAAAACCATTTTTAAGTCCAACACCGCCATTTTGAAATACAAAAAAAAAATCAAAATTGTGCTAAATTGTGTTAGCTTTGTACTAACTTGTGCCGCAAACCGTAATTCGATGATGCAATTATTGTAGTTTATTAGCAAATTGCAAATTAAGAATTGGACTCGAATTTTAAATGATGGATATTCCAAGCGGACACTGTCTATGCTGCAACTTCTAGGGAGGATTAGAATATGATTTTTTTTTTTTCGGGATGGCGTAGCACATGTGTATGAAATAATCGCATGGGCTCGTGCTTGTGTGTGGCTAACGATTTCGCCACATTTCGCCAGAGTATCAATCATGAAACTTTATCCCTAGGATGGAAAGTGAAAGGTGAAAATTTTAATCATTGAAGTTAATGGAGAAATTTTTCTAATTCAAATTTTTTTAATTCAAATCCATGTAAAAAATTATAATTAAAAAATGTGTAACTTGAAGCACAATATGCAATTGAATAAAAAAAGATGAAAAAATATGTAAAAAAATTTTTTAGAACGAAAATGTTGCATGCAAAGAGTTACTTACGCCACATCCACCGATGCATTGAATTTTCCGGCATTCTGTATCATCTTCTGTAGAAGGTGGTATAATACCCATCCCGCAATTTGGTTGTGGACATAAAAGACCACCAGCACGTAAAACATATTCTTCCGTACTAAATCTCTGATATCTTTCATACTGCATATTATTATACATACATATACTATGAAGATATAAAAAATTCAATTCAATATGACAAATATATAAAATTATGTTATACTATTGACCTGTTCCATGTTAAGGAGATGAAAATGATGAATTTGATGGATAAAAGAATTGGGACATCCAGCAGGGCAAGACAATGTATAATATCCCTCGGTAGTATCAAATTCAAATTGTCGCTCGTGTAAACGAATCGTGCAATATTCACGAAAGCAGTCAAGACAAGTCACATGACCAGCCTCGCATGGAAATACCAGTACAGTATCTCTAGATAGCAAAATATCGACATTAGTTATCGTCTAAAGCAAGTAATACTCTAAACTAAGATATTATATTTTCATACTATTAAGCACCTGATATCGGTGCAGGCTAGACAAGGAATATTCTTCAAGTTTGGCTTTATGAGATAAAGAGGTACAGCTTCATCATTTTCCCCTAAACTGGGATGCTTAGCACATTTAAAATAAAAATGAGCATAATTAATCTGACTCTCTGTTTCATCACTAAACATATTTGAAGTTACAGGACAAAAATCACTTTCGCAATGTACGGATATTCTCCTTGGTTGCAACACATCTGGCCAACATTGAGGATCTCTATCAACAGTTACAGCACCACTACCGCATCTTGCACATTTGACCCTTAATTTACCTGCAGTCACATCTTTACAGGGAGCCGAACAGTATACGTAAAAATGTGCTCGACTTTCCTGCTGCTCTGTCAGCAATAATAAGATGATGAATTAATCATCCTCGTTTCTCATTATTAATACTTGTAGAATTAATCATTTAGACTAATATCGTTGTCACCTTCAGAGGATAAATTTTGTTGATCTGATTCATCCAAGGGTAAATCCATAAGTGTCTCATTCATAGGTTTGCTACCACTGTCATTCAAATTGGATGTCTCTGATGTAGATTCCTCTATAAGACTTACGTTTGCTCTCCTTTTATCTTGCATTTTATGGGGCGTTCGTACTGCATGTAAAATGCTCTGTTGTCCTAAATCACACTCCTGCAACATTAAATGTAAATGAATATTGTAATCAGATATCAGCAAGTGGAAAAACATTTTTATATGCATGTGTATATAAGCAAGCTCTCACCTCTATTATTATTGAATCGTGCAGTTCTTTACCTGCAAATATAATTTTAATGTCTTCCGGCGCTATCCCCATCCGAGGCGCAACGATCTCCTTTAGATTTTTTATGTCCCATTTAGGATCCAACTCGACGGACAGAGTATTGCCTGTGTTCGTTTTAATGTATATGCTTAAAGAATTAGACATCTTCTGCTTGCCAAACCAAAATAATCGCAACATTCCGAGAAACGCGCTTTTCACTAAATTAAACAAAAAGCTCATAATTCTCGTATGTTTCGTACGAGCTCGTTTTTGAACTAGTTTGGACACAGTTTGAATTCACATATCAATTCGAATGGATTTAGACTTCAATTGATGTATGTACGTAAACATATATGTATCGATTGTTAGACTATCATATGGTGGAAGGATAACATCATAACATGAGGTCTGTTCACGTTAAGACTTAAACATATGGTCTGTTTTCTGTTCCTGCACTAGCACTCCCTTTCTCACTCTCTTTCTCACAACAAATATCAAACATATATATACTTTCTATCTCACTTCAAGTTTCAAAAGTGTACACTAGTTTAGCCATAGAAAACAGATCTATAAGGCTGGAAACACAATGAAAAGCACAGGTAATAGGAACAGGGAATAAAAGATTTCAACCTATCAGAAAGCGTCCATTCTATTATTCATGGTTTCTGATAAGTTGAAAAAATCTCTTATTCCCTATTTCTATTGCCTGTGCTTTTTATTGTGTTTCCAGTTTAATAGCACAGGCAATAGAGAATAACGAGATCTCCAATCAGGGGGTCGATTTTGTATCTTCAAACAAGGGGATCAATTTTGTATCTTGAAACGAAAGTGAGCAAATTAATTAGATGTTGACCAATGAAATTATCAGTATTCTAGTAAATTTGTTCATAACTTTATAATTTTCACCTCGTTTCAAGATACAGAATCGATCCCAAGGTGAAAATTATAAAAGCGAGCAAATTTACTAGGTGTTGACCTATGAAATAATAAGTATTTTAATAAATTCGCTCACTTTTATAATTTTCACCTGGGGATTGATTCTGTATCATAAAATAAGGTGTAAATTTGCTCACTTTTGTAATTTTCACCTTGTTTGAAGATACAGAATTGATCCCTAGGTGTTAATCATGAAATTTTATTTTTAGGATGGAAAATGAAAAGTGAAAATTTTAACCATAGAAGTTAATGGAGAAATTTTACACTTTTCACTTTTCATCCCAGGAAAAAAGTTTCATGATTGATGACCCTGAGCTCTGATGTGTAAATTCAATATTTTGGCTGCGTTCAGCGGATTCAGATCTAAAATGCTGATTGGATGATCTAAAAGAATACATCAATAACTGCGAGCCCTCATTCAACTGTTGAATCCACTGAACACAGCCATTATATCCCAAAACTCTGATTGATCAGCTCGTTATTTCCTGTCCTCTGTGCCTATTGCCTGTAAGTATTACGTGAAGTAATCGAATCTCTCTCGGATTGAAAATCGGATTGAATACCTAGTTTCCACCGAGGGTTTAATCCGGATCAGAATGTAAGAATCAACCAACTACAGTCGAGCATTCCCCTGTCGTTCGACTGTGACAAGGGAATACTTGACTGTAGTTGGTTGGTTCTTACATTCTGATCCGGATTAAACCTTTGATGGAAACTAGGCCAATTTTGACCACGTGATCCTTTTCGCTGAAACAGCCGGTTTGAGCAGTCGTGAAAATTTACTTTAGGTTCGTTTGACAATGTAAATCTGAGATGCGAGCTAGCAGATGGCGAGCTTGATCACGTGATCTTCGAGCAATTCGGGTGTCAAGAATTAATTCCGAACGATATAGAGCTGTAAACTGTCCTTTAAGATTAGATTATATTGGGTCATCTAAAAACCGCGGATACTTTTTAGATGACCCAATATAATGAAATTGTTTATTTTTATGAATTAAATAAAAATACTCTATTAATTGAAAATATCTTTTGCTTTAAAAACTGATAATAATCTTATATACTAAAAATAGATCGTTACACTTGAATGTAGCAGACTCACATACGCAAAAGGCGTTTTCTTAAAAGAAAATACTACATTGCAAATAAATTTCAGCAATTTGAAATTTATAAATTATATCACTTGATTTGTATTTGTTAGTTTTTAATATATTAATACAGTTTGATTTTATTTCATTCTATATGTGCAACATAAGTTCCCAGCAAATGAGAATGGATTAAAATGGATTGAAATTTTTTCTATCCGAATGCGTATTTTAAAAATAGCGAATACTTTTTTTTGGATTTAATTGGATTCAATTGGATTCAATTAGATTCTATTGGATACAATTGGATTGAAAAACTGTATTTCCTATTCAAAATTTTGAATTGAACAGTATTCACAATATGTGTGTTGTGCACAAAAAAAGCTAATATTATTTTTAGATTGAAAAGTATAGAGATATGCTCCAATTCCTATAAATGAATAAAAATGCAGTCAGGATTGAAAAGCATTTATTTTAATATTCGTGAATCAATATTTTTGAAAATCTGATTTCAATTCATTTCAATCCATTCTCGTTTGCTGGGCTTTGATCTAAAAATTAACTAGCAAATTCTTTGTTTTTAAATACGTAATCTCAAATTCAAATAAAGAGAAAAAGAATTAAAAACTTACTTTCCTCATTAAATATTGTATAATATATAATGTACTCCATCAATTTCTTTATTTGATAGCATTTGTTTCAGCGTTTGTAGACTCAGACATTATAACAATTCAAATACACTATTTGTAAAATAGAAATATTAAAAAAGATGAATACATGTGTTAACGAATCAGTTGGATACATTATTATAAATATACAGGTTATAAATTTAATTTAGGCGCGAAAATCTGTATTAGCTCTGTGAGCTCGAGCTTTGAATCCGCAGTGAATCGAACAGCTCGATTGGCTCTAGAAATGTTAATATCAAACGCAGATGAGAGGATGAATATGTAGCAGAAAGATGCGAGTTGCCGAACGATTTTCGAGGTAAAAGAGCAAACGTACGTTTCTGATTTGCAATGCCAAACGCACCTTTTAAAGGTGCCTTTTTATGACGCTCGATGTTCATTTTCAGTATCAAAATAAGTCACGTGATAGAAATTGAGGAATATCAAGCGTCAATTTTAATCTTTGTTTTGACGCTGAAAATGAGCGTCGAGCGTCAGCATGAAAAGGCACCTTAAAGTGTTGTGAACGTCAAAGTGAACAAAGCCTAGAACACGATAGTTTTGCAATCGTTTTATGATTATCTGCTGAGATAGGACTATTCCTTTAGATCTAAAAGTATAATCCAATCAATGCAAAGAAAATTTCCAACAGTGCAAAATAAACATTCTGCTGAACGCAGCCTATGAGAAACAAGAACAAGGAGAGCAACAGAGAACAAGGAAAATAATGGCGTCTCCTCGACCCAAGTCACCTCGAATCCCTGTTTCCACGAAGAAAGAGGACAAGGAAGAAAGCTTTTGGGATAAAATCGGAACTCTCGGACGGAAGAAACGTATCAAAGAAGGTACTGTCTAATTCTCATATTGTATAATCATATTGTATCATGCAAAATTCGAATGTACTTGGTTACGTCATTTTCCGATGAAGCTTGTATCCTTATATGGAGTGAGACATATTTGACAAATGAGAAACATTGAAGTTGTTTGAAAATAGAAAAACTTTCCATTTTAGTTTAGCTCAATCATCTTAGATCAATCAATTGCACAGTGTTTACTATACAGATACATTTATAATTAATTCTCGTACTCTAAAAATTTTTTAATTACCATTTCAATTATGGATACATCTTAAATATTAATGGATGAAGATTGTAATTTGAAGGATTTATATGTAACGAGACTACTTTACTTAATTTTTTTTTAGTGAAAGATGTTCAAGAAGAGGGAAAATACGCAATTGATTCACCTGGATTCGCCGCTAATCCTGATATGCCACCAGAGGAGTACGCTCTTGATGAGAATGAAGAACGTTCTATGATAGAGCCGAAATCTTTAGAAGATTCCAAGTTACGAGATTTGATATTCGTCTTAATCGAATGGATCAACGACGAATTAGCTGATCAGCGAATTATTGTGAAGGATATTGTAGAAGATCTTTACGATGGACAAGTGCTACAAAAACTTTTAGGTATAAATATATGCTCACGATTACAGGATCAAAAATTCAGAATAATACTTTGCTAAAGTCAACATTTTGCTTTTTTAGAAAAATTAACTGGGGAGAAATTGGATGTACCCGAAGTAACTCAATCTGAGGAAGGACAGAAGCAAAAACTTGCTGTTGTCTTATCCACTGCTAATCGTGTCCTGGGTCGATATCCACCTTACAAATGGAGCGTTGAATCTGTACATTCGAAAAATATCGTTGCAATTTTACATCTGCTGGTTGGTCTAGCACGGCTCTTTCGTGCTCCCGTTAGATTGCCAGAAAGAGTTGCTGTTCAGGTAGTTGTAGTACGTAAAAAGGACGGTCAATTGATACACAGAACAGTGAGAGAAGAACTAACGACAACATACGACGACTTGGGCATGCGTTGTGAGCGTGATGCATTTGATACTCTTTTCGATCACGCACCCGATAAATTAGCCGTTGTAAAAAAAGTAAGCTTCTATCATGGCGATTCTATTTGTGACTGTTGTTCTTCTTTCTGACATGATTTTATATCATCAATCTTCTTTTCCAGTCATTGGTAACATTTGTTAATAAGCATTTAAGCAAAGTACATTTGGAATTAACTGATTTGGATACTCAATTCCACGATGGTGTTTTCTTAATTCTGCTGCTCGGTCTCTTGGAGGGTTTCTTTGTTCCATTAGGCAGCTTTCATTTGACACCAAGAACCATTGATCAAAAAGTTCATAATGTTTCATTTGCATTTGATATTATGCGAGATATTGGGTTAGCAAAACCAAAAGCTCGCCCTGAAGGTTTGTAATTTCGACAACTAGTCGCTAACGTTCTAATCTTGCAATTTTTTTTTATTTTATATGTTTAAACGTTTCTCCTCTTACAGATATCGTAAATCTGGATCTGAAATCTACGCTTCGCGTGTTATATAATCTCTTTACGAAATATAAGGGGATGAATTAATAAAATTGATGTATTCAATCGCTTTACGCGTAAATGTCGTATTACTAAAGTTGATAGTCTAATTGTTCTAACAATCATTGAAGAACTGCCATTGAAGAGCTATTTATAAAAATTAATTTAACGTATTGATCTGAGCTTTTTTAGCTGTACTACTTTTTATATTCTATTAAGTTTTAGTTTTTTTTCTTTTAAACTAATAAATAATCGATCCGATAAATGAAAGTGTAGAAAGAGACGTAGAAATGTACAGCTAAAACAAGATTTTACACACACACACACACACACACACACACACACACACACGAATAAATTGTAAGTATATATCGTGCCTTCTTACATTCGTATAAATAATATATTAATATATTTTATATAAATAATATTTATCTTACAGTTTTAATTTGTAACAATGTTATTAAATAAGTATATGTCAACCATCATGTGTTTTCTTATTCTTACTTATTCTTACTATATGAACGGAGAATTTCATCATCAACCTCTAATACAATTTATCATCATATTTTCTAATATGTACAAAACAAAAGAGACTTTAAAGAATTAAAAGATGGTAACAAGTTAAAGTAACAAATTTGAATTTACAAAAAATAATTAAATATATATATATATATAGCCTCAAAGCATCTGATATCCTAATATATGCAATGTATATAACGTGATATGTTAGTCGTTTGCTTCTTACTTTGGAATTGTGTCAACAGCACGATCGTACCTGCCGCCGTCGTTCTGAAATGATCGATCGGGCATGTACGTGACAGCTGTCTATTGTCTTTCTTTTTGTCTAGTGGAAATGAATATTTGGTTATGCACGAGACGCAATTCGATATGGGATCATTGAATATCGTTTATATAATACGTAATAAATTATATGTATGCATAGAGAAGAAGGCATATCGCGCGCTAGCGCGAATATTCTTTTAGATATTCTTTTTTCTCTACCTATTTTTCACTCGTATCGATCGTAACTTTGACTATTGAAATCTAGACGTTTGTACTACTATTTCAATGCTACTTTTTAAGTAAAATCGCAGTGAAATTAAATAAAATTTGCATTTTACGTTGCGTTTTCTCATAATCATGTGTATCGCGTCTTCTAATTAGTTTTATATATAGTTCTATATGACACTTTGAGATATAAGTATTATTATATACATATATGTATAATAATAATAATTATATTAGGACTCTCGAATTTTAAACAATACAAAAAAAATAAATATAGTAGGCTAATGAGAGTCAGCAATGATAAACGGCGCAATTATTTAAGTGATTTAAGCATTATGGACATGTGAGCTAATTATACTTATCATTCTTGCTGGCGGACTCCAAAGAAACGTTCAAAATAAGGAAGACATCAATCCAATATCTGATTATTGATTGTTCATTAAATAATTGCGCCGTTTATCGTTGCTGACTCTCATTAGCCTACTATATTTATCATATATGTATATGCACTATCTTATCAGGGAAATCTTATTATTTCTTGAATTTAAATAATTATTATACTATATCTTTGTATAACTTTAAAAATTTCACTGTTTCAATTTCGATAATATCCAATGACACACAAATGGGCGGGCGGACAGACAATCGATGGAAAAAAAAGGATATATGCTAATGTTTAATAGACGACTCTAACGGTGATAGCGTAAAAATAGTCGTTTCGACCTGATAAGAGTTCCAAGATGCAATTTCGTGGGATACGCTTCGAAAGCACGCGATGTCGCGCGACACGGACGACTCGGACTTGGTATCTTCAGTCTTCTCTTGACTTTTGCTAGACGATTGCCAGGTTGCGGTCACGACGGCAACGAGAGAGAGAAAAAAGGTTTGCGTCGTGAACGAACAATTGCTGCAGGTACTCGCTGGTACACCGTGCTATTAGCAATTAAGTATAAAAGCTAGTTTTTGCTCGCGTGCCGCATGTTTTAAATGCGCGCTTCAACTTCTGTCTGGATTGCTCCTCTTGATTGGCACGTTGTAATTGTGCTTCTCTTAAAGCGTTCTAATGCTTTCCTTCACTTAACGTGCTTGGCTCATCGTTGTTAAGCTTTCTTCCTGGCACCATTCAGCAGTCTACACGGTCTGCATTGTTTAACGACGGATTCCGTTTTCCCTAGAAAATATTCAATAGAAACCTAAGGATCGATAATTGAATAATTTCGATCGGAATCCATTCTGACTTGTTCCATGATAGGTGCTTTGTGTCCCGTATCGAAGCAGTTCTTTTGTAATTCTCGTGGTGCGATCGACTGTCAGGAGTGCCGGATGCTCTCGCAGGAGTCCATTGGCAAAGCAACGTCGACTAGCAAGTCTCTCGACGATGTTGAAATTGAAATTGTCATTGATACCGAGACTCATAAAACCAGTATATTCGCGCTCTACGCAAAGATATTTCGACTTCTTCTTACGGCGCAGATACCGAATTTTAGTCTTCTTAGCGAAGATCTACGTAACAAAGAACTCGAAAAATTGATATTGCCCAGCGACGAAGAATGGCGTCACCGAGTTTATCACAGTCTCGTCGAATTGCAAAGGGAAAAAGACGCTGAGCCAACTCAAGATAAAAAGTAAGATACGAAATGTAACGTTATGTATAACATAAAAGATTTATTATAATATAATATGTATATGTATATATTTAGTGATTTTAAGCAAATAATGTCCATTTCTACCAATGTAGATAAACTTCAATCTCGATTTCATTTATTCTCTATTCTTTTCTAATTCTTTATAAGTATAATTATACAGAAAAATATGAGAAAAAAGTTAAACTAAAAGATATAATAAAGTTAATAATCTACATATATTGGTATAGAAAACGCCGCGGACATTAGAGATCGAGCTTTTTCCAATAGAGACACAATTAAGATATATCGACACAAGAATCATTCTGTTTTTATCTTTTATTCAATATCGAATGAAGATTGAAAATGATTTCGTACGTGCATCGATTTGTGCAGTGCTTTACTAGAAATTGCTCCTAATAATTAATATCTAGAGAGCATATTATACTCTGATGAAAATAAAACGTAAAGCGAGTGTTAATAAAGCGTTAATTTGAGTGTAAAGAAAGTGTAAGAAGGGAGTAACAGAAACGTAAATGAAACCCTTAAGAAACGAAAATTGAAACATGGAACGTAAAGGAAGCGTCAACTAAACGTTAAAGACACATAAATAAAAGTATAGATAAATTCTTTGGCAAGCACGAGCAGAATGTTCGTTGAATGTAAAATGAGCATCATCGAATTCTTAAACGAACGTGAATGAAATGTAATCGAGGTCCTTGGTAAGCAAATGATATCTTAAAATATATTTCATTTATTCGGTAAATATCTAAAAAAAAGTGCTATGCTTTCTTTTTGGAACTCTAGGGACTCACTTCGAAAAATTATTTCATTAGAACACAACTGAAAAATCTTTCAATGCTACGTCTTTTATCCTAGTTTGTATTTTTAAATTCGAGAAGTTAGTTCTCGCTAAGTCCCTCTGGTGGCGGTGTCGCGTACTACTCAACGACGCTTCGTTTTAAAATAAATTTTTTTATCTCTATATCCTGAAAGCTCCGTATTAAGCTCTATATTTGAATGCTCCGTGTACTTTTTGCCGAACGTTTAGGAAGCGTTTAGGAGGACGAAGTACTAATGAATGAAGTGATTTAGGAAGTGCATCAATACACTCCATACATTCCTTGCGAAGTGTTGAGGAGCGTATGAGAAACGTTAACGAAAAAAAAAATTTTTAACGCGTGGGAAATGGACAGATGTGTTTTGGACACACTTTACGGAGCGTTTGGGGAGAATTCGAGCGTGTATAAATATTCAAGACCACTGAGAGTCAATGGAAAGTCAATGAAGTATTTAAGAAGCGTTAAAATTCTTTGTTCACACTTCTTTGACGCTTCGACAAGCTTTACATTTTCATCAGGGTACATATATTTACAACAGTCGCCTTGTATACGTGCAATGCGAGAAAATGCGAGACAGGGATATAATTATATTATTAAGGATATAAGTATACAATATATATTCGATAGAGAGAACCATACGCGGATCTTTTGTTTGAGGACGGAGGATTCTAAACGGCGCATGACTCGCAAAAATTCGCAAGATTGGGAATGGCGTCCTAGGGGATCCAGGTCACCCAGGGAAAAGGGGCATCTTCCGAAAGGTAGAAGAGACGAGAGTAAGAATATCGTCGGTTCCTCGAATAATATATCGGAGACTGGCGCGGACGGTTCGATGACGGAAGCTCGCATCGAGCCGGGCTGGCGTATCAACGATATCCTTTTAGCGGCCAAAGTTCTACAAAATGCACGACCCTCGCCAAATTATGCAAACGAGGCCGAAATGAGACGCGTTTTTGGTTTAGTATACGACGTTCTGAGATGTGAGATATAGTTTTCAAATGCTCGGTGAGCGCGCGTACGGAAAAAAGTTTTTTTTTCATCTCTTTTCGTGCGTGAAGAAGCTTCTATGAAGTTTTCTTTCCAAGAAAATGCTACGTGTATATTATAAATTGTTACAGTCCGCGATCAACAGTCACAAACTTTCGTTGTAAACTTTGTAGATAAAAATATCTTGAATCGTACACTCGAAGACGGTGGTTTTTGGTATAGAAATAATGCTTTGAAACAACAAGAACGAGTAGTCTGGTTGCTACTGTACGATATGCAGGGAAGAAAATTTGCCCATCGACGTGGGAGTGCATGCGAGACTCGAGAGAAAGTATTCGAGGTTTGTATACCGTTGTGTTGTGCAATTCCTTTCTTTCCACTTCTTTATATTAATTTTTAGAATCTTGTGTTAATCTTTCGTCTTCTTACCTACCTCGGTGTTTTTTTTCCCCTATAAATTTGTACAAAAAAGGCATTATTTATGCTACAATTTAGACTTGCAAATACCATACTATGGAAATAATATTTTGCTGATATTTGTATCAATTTATAATTTAATTATTTAACACTACCAACGCGGGTGCGCTAAGTCAATACTATTTTGTGTGCTGTTTCAGACTGTCGGATTAAAAGACATTGAAGATGCACTTTTGAAAGCAAAAACGCATTTAGCTGCAAGCATCTCACGTCTTCGTATCAACGGTTCAGCGCTCATTCTCGGTTATTTCTCATTTTTAATTTCTCATTTCTAATCAGCATGAAAATTCTTACAAATAGAATATAGTGCGCCGAATAGAGATTAATTGTAAAACATATTATTGATCGCGCGCGCGTCAACTTTCAATATTTTATGCACACACTCACGTATCCTGATAGCAAAATGTTAGCAATTTGGGGCCAAATTGGCAGCAAACTCCATCAAATTTTTACTATAAAACTATAGCCATCTGTGTCCGCGTTGACTATGGATTGTCGACAAAATTGATGGCTCGAATCAGATTCTGCTCTCAATTTGCCTTAGATTATGCAAAACTTTGCTCGGTTTCTGCTATCAATCTGTTGGCATAGCATGTCTAGCAGACTTTGTTATATTTCTGGTAGCAATTTGCTGACAATGTCGGATAATACAAATTCTGTATACAATTTGGTGCAATCAAAAATTGGTAACAGGCTCTGTTCAAAATCTGTTCCCGCAGGTTTTGTTATCAGGATACATTTTATATATATCTTCGTACACTTTCGGCCTTCCGCTACGTTCTTTGTCTTCGACGTCAAATTCATCGTTCTTAAATTTTTGAAACCATTCACGATAACTTCTCTCACTTAAGGCAGCCTCACCATATGTTTCTACAAGCAATCGATGAGCCTCAGCTGCAGATTTCTTCAAATTAAAGAAGTAAATCAAAAGTTCCCGCAAATGACGCTTATTCGGCTCAAAACTCGGCATTTTCGCACAAAAAAAAATATATAATGCTGATACAAAATCGCTAGTATTTCAAGGTTATGTTGTTGACAGATGTCCAACCTTATGATATAATGTTTTACATCAGACAATTTTAATCATAGCTTGCTAATGGCACCGTCTTTTGTCAAATGGCGGAAACTTATTTGTACACCTAATATATATATAATATATATATTTAAATGCATATTATACATTGCATATTCATGTATATCTAGACGAGCTCCTCCCGATGCATCTGCGTATCGCGGAAGGAATAAGTTGGACCGATGAAGGCGCGATTGCTTCCGGATGGATCAATACTATGAGAGTGTTGAGTAAAAATGAATTCATAAAGGATATGTCAAAGCTAAAACTTCAACTCTGTAATGATACCGAAACAGGGGAGCTCGACGAGAACAAGTATGTCTTTGATCCAATTTGCCCAAAGATGATTAATTTGCATGATAAGGCACGAGAGAAACTCGCCGTGTCCGATTTGGTTCGCGACTATCGATTCATCTTTTTGGTAAATATAATATCTAATTCTCATTTACTAAAATAACTACGTGAAAAAGATAATTACACATACCATCAGTGTAGGTATTATGATTGGATTGTTGAGAATGGAAAATGGCGAATAACCTTGGAAAAATTTCGCTGAAATTATTCCACATTTTGAAACACTTTCCGACAAAATTTCAACATTTCAGAAAAATTTCAGAGAAATTTCAAAATAATTTCGGTTCAGTTTTCAACGAACCGAAATTTTTTCAGTATGTTAGCTGAAAAATTCACTTTCAGTGAAAATTTAGGAAATTTTCAACAATTTCGCTGAAATATTCCAAAACAAATGTGAAATAATTTCAGCGAAATTTTTTGGTGAATGCAAAGATAAGATCTATAAGCAAAGATGGAAAATTGAAAAATTAATAATAAAAGACATTTATTTAGGAAAGATCATTGTGTCTCGGAGCGGCTACGTTAGCTCAAGCGATACGTGTTGCTCGTCTTTGTGGTCCCGTAGTTCTCACGCATTCGATCGCCCCTCGTCACACGGGTTACTTGGCTGGACTCTTGGCCGACATCGAAGATGCCGGGAGACTATTAGCTTTCGATGTTGGAGATCGTCGTTGCGAGTACGAAGCATACCTCACGAATTTAGGCGTCACTTTGCAGCAATGCACAATGTTTTCAGAAAAGTAAGATATAATGGCTCTTTTATGGATTTGTCACAGCTACTTGGAAAGTTACCACTTGGAAAACATTACGATTCTTTATCTTTAGATACATTTCATCACCATCGTCCGTAGAACTGGAAAGAGCGACTGTTGTTCTGGCGACTCCTCCGTGTAGCTACACCGGCGTCCGGGACATTGTCGATCTTGCCGTTGCTCGCGGTGGTGACATTAATTTATTAGAATCATTAACTAGTGATACAGCGGGTGGGGTCAAACAGCCCCACGTTCTTCTGGCCGAACAATTTTCCACGCTCAAGTATGCACTAACTAGACCAAATATACAGTTCCTAATATACGAGGTGCATACGATCTTGCCATCCGAAACTACGGAAATGATTCATCAAGTTGTCGAATATGCCAATCAATTAGCCATGGAAAAATACATTCGTGAGCATCTTGTAAGTGGACTTTTTATAGGATATACAGAATATCTGGAAATAATCGCCAAATATTTCATGGGCAGAGAGGACTAAATTGAGTCGAAAAGTCCTCTATCATTTTGCAATTTTCGCAATAGTTAACAAGATGTTAATTACTAAAAATTGCTAAATATTGGTCTTGAATAATTTTTTATTCAAATACTATCAACTTTATAGAAAAGCTGCAAGAGACAAAAATCATTTATTTTCTTCTCATAAAGTTCTAAGAATTTTTTCAGAATTTTTTATCAACTTTTTAGCATTTTACTTAACTGCATTTTCTTTTTTTTACCAACATGAGAAAATATGGTATTAAAAAATTCTAAAAAAGTTCTGAAAAAATTCTATGTAGTTTTGTAAAGTTGATAGTATTTTTTGAGTTGATAGTATTTTTTTTTTAAATTAGAAAGATTCAAGACCAATATTTGGCAACTTTTAGTAATTAATATCTTGTTAACTCTGTATTATTTCTAAATCGATTGCACATGCAGTTATTGACTGCATTTGCTTGAATGATTTATTGTAAACAGGAAAACGTGTCGTTAATCACTTATGATTATAAAACAAAAAAAAATAATTTCAGGCTCTCAGTAGTATTTAAAATGAAATTAGTAAGAAAAGCCACTGCAATTATTGTTAGCATTGTATACAATTTTAATGTTTAATTTATATCTAATGAATACATAATCCTTCTTATATACTTCAATTATATTTAAATATTCAAACGTTTTAACTTATTTTAAGCTATCCTCAGCGATAAAACAATTTTAATAAAGATAACCTACACTGATTCTCTATTAGTAGACGACGTACATGAGTTTTAAATTTCAAAGCTATTAAGAATGTCCATCTTATAATTTATTATGACTATAATGATTATTCATATATACGTTATTATAATTGAATTGGCGATGATTTGTTTCAAAAGTATCTTTAAATATATTACATATTTTTTCACCCGCGTAACACGTTCACTTAATTTCTAAAAATAATATATATTTTGTTGTCTTATAGCCAAAGAGAAAGATACTATCCAAAGACGGAAAGATTCCAAAATCGATTAAAACTGATGTGCATAGGCAGGAACAATCGCGAGAACATTGGGAGGACCAATCGCAACACGAACAAATGTTTTTCTGCAAACGGGAGGACGAGGAATATGAAAAGTTGTTGGATACGACTGATATTGTTGTAAGATCACTCATAAGTATAATATATGCGAGTCAAATTATCGCTTATTAATAATTATCGATCAATACTTATAAATAGTTATAAAATTAAATATATCGTTAGATCCCCGATAGCGATTTGTTCGAAGTGGGAACTATCGATGAAATTTATGGAGAAACGAATGAACATATGTTGGATCCGGGCTGTTTCATCGCTGTGATAAAACGAAAGGAAATGATGCAGTTTGATTCGCTTTTCATGATCAAAGTGGCAGAATCAAAAGGACTGTTTGGTGATCCTGACAAACAACGAAATCCGAAGCAAAAAGCCGAAATACCATCGGCGACACGTCAAACGTTACAAATCAGCCGCAGAGGTTTCAAGCGTATCAAAGTATGTCTCAAATATATACTAACAATAAGTACTTATTAGATATCAGCTTGTCTATCTGATATAAAAAGCGATATTGATGCATATATGAGATAAAGACATAATTATTTAATTCGGTTGCGATCAATTGATTTACGACAATTTACGTTTACTGTTTTGCTTTGACTGCGTTCAATGGAAAAAAAAACAACTTTGCAGATATAAAATTCTTTAACATTTGCTTGTGGCTTATACATTTGGATCAGTAAGATATATAACTAAAAGCAAAATCAGTCATATTAAAGAACATATTAGAAAAGTTACAAAGTTGCTTTTCTGTTAAATACAGTCATTAACTACACCGGGATATGTTGACTCATTTCAAGTAGCTACGATCTTTATAATTTATATTTTCGAATGCATAGGTCGAAATAGATCGCGTAGCAGCGCCTACACATGCTTGGATGCTGCGAGCTAAGAATAAACGTCAACCATGTCCTCGTCATAGCCGACACATCGTTCGAGATGAAAAATTATTATCGATGCAAATACGTGAAACACGAAAACGAGATGCACGTCGATGGTGGCGAGATGCAATCACCTTCCTGGTTGATTCGAAAAGTCACCAAGATTCTATGAAAGATTCCCAGTTTTATGCGACGCGTTCGGATCCATTTACGCAAAAACCGCTATACCCTTTTCACGCGAAGAAAATGCCGTTAAAATGCCATCGTCATCCTCAACAGAGAAATTTGGCATTCGATTCGATTTTCATCTAGAATTTAATGTAATCGTATAATTGTGCTAATGTTCCTACAATTGTCGATATGGGAATGTTGATGAATATAATCAGCGTGTCCGTAATGTTGAGAGAAAATATACGCTTTTAACTTTCGCATATGCAAAACACACCCACACACACACACACACACATACACAAAAGAGATTTATGAATAAAATCCGCATATTTTTATCCTAGGGGAAAAAAATAGATTGCAGTTCTATACTTTTTAATCATGCTCAGGTAACATTAAAACAGGGACATTTATTGTTGGATCGATAAGTACTAACTAGCACATTTTGTTGTGTGTATATCTTTACTCTTTCCATTTTTAGGACAATTTCAATGTCATTCTTAATTTCATTTTTAGAATTTCTAATTAGGGAATGAAAGTTTACTTTTTAAAAGAGTTACTGAGTAAAAAAAGTAACTCGTTAGGGTTACTCGAGAAAGTAACTTTTCGTTACTTTTCCATTACTTTTTAAAAATTGACAACCACAATCACAGCGAACAGGCCTAGGGCTTTCTATTAGTTTCAAGCGTTATGAATAGTTTGTTGTGTCCAATCGTGTGCAAAATAATGATAAAAAAATAACTGTAAAATTCATTATCAATTCGTTAGCAAAAAAAAGTAACTTTGTTACCGTTATCAAAGAAAAAAGTATTTATATACCAGTAAAGTTACCATAAAAGTAACTTATAACTATAACTTCGTTACAAATAACGATTAGTTACTTCCGTTCCCTGTTTTTACTTGGTACGGAAGAAACTTTTGACGATGTACTCTCTAAATTTTTTCGAGTGAAATCTCACTTTTTTGGAGTGAAAAGTCACTTCAAATATTCATGAAAATACCACGAATCAAAGTGAAGCGAAATTTCATTTTTTCAAAAGAGTGAAATTGTTCACTCTTCATTTGGATTTATTCTTCAATTTTCAAAAAAAGTGACTTTTCTCGGAAAGAAGATGTTTTGTAACCTAATTATGAAGTCGCAGGCATTTTTTGACTAAATCTTGAAATCTCTAAATACTTTATCTATACAAACATATTAAAGATTGAAGACATGAATTTCGATTTATTACATTTTACTAACATTTTTAGTAGAAATTAATTTCTTTCACTATCCTAAAGTACCTGTATAAAATACCTTAACCTCTGTTCGTATGCTTTTGATTTTTATTTTATGTATGTACAAATGTATAAACAGGTTTACTTCTGATAGATTCATTCTCGAGTTTGTCAAACACTTGACGTTGTTCATAACAATTAAACACAGTTAATAATTGGCAATTATAAACGGCACTTGTACAAGAACAAGAACTGAGAAAGCGTTAGGCGTGATTTGGCGAGATTTCTGCACTTTAAGTCGTAGTAAAATTTAGAGCATTAATAATTTCACTTTAAAAAATAAGAGTGAAACTTTTCACTTTTTGTCTTAGTGTGAAAGAATTTACTCTATTAAAGTGAATACTTCCTTCACGTAGAGTGAACTGGCCAGTGACTCCAGGATTAGAGTGAAAATTTCACTCGAAAAAATTTAGAGCGTAAGCAATAGCTTTTGTGTTACAAGATTTTTTTCGAGAACTAAATATAGTAAACATTGATCTCACTCATCCATAATCAAATGCATGCTCGATCTCAATATCGAGTATAAATCTCAATCGGACTTTTATCTATAATATATACGTGACTTTTTTTACTTTTTTAAAGATCAACATTTGACTTATTTTTCAACATAGTCTCTCTTTGAAAAGTCATTGATTTATCAAACTGCCCGTAATTATAATACTGCTGTATAATAAACGCATATAGTTCTTGCGATTGGCTTCAAACTTATCTTTTGAATTTGTTTCTTATGATAAATGATTAAAACTGTTTATAAAAAGTAGATGCGATTGTGCTTCGACGCTTTTTATACACAGAAAACATGCGTCCCGAATATATCGACACATGATGACACATATCTGTGTTCATGGATACATCAAACGTTGACGTATTTATAATACGATTGTCATTTTACGATTGATCAATTCAATTGAGAATGTGAGAATGCAAACAATAATTGTAAATCAATATTGATGATTTAATTGAATCAGTTATTTTGGAAAACTCAAGTTTTTTCAAATATATAAAATTACTCCTAAATAATTGTATTTATGTTACAAATAGTAATAGATGTAGCAAGGTACATCTATTGTAAAGCAGGAAGAAAACTATGTGCATGGTGTACGTCGTAAAATGTCATATGTGCTGTAGAAAATTGAATGATAAATGTCGATTTGAGAAGACTGACGTCGAAGCAACTTTTAAGAGGGGAAAGCAATTAAGAAAATTATCTTATAAACATCGAGGGTTGGATATTATCCGATAAGAATGTATTCAATACGGGCAAAGTTAGGATTATCACTTGGACGTTGTGGCATTAAGATGCGGTACAACTTATTATCACGTCGCAACGCCAGCAAAGAAGTTGTTGTAGAATCGGTATCTGCAATATATTTATCAGACTTTTTTTTCTTTTTTCTCCCCTCCTGTCTCTGCCTTTCTAGTTGAAATATTTTCAGAAATACGATTTGTATCGGCTTGATAAAGGGCCTGAGAAATCGACATTAAATAAAAAAGATGCTATATATGCACTGAAGACAATGCACTATATACGTCGGATGGAGAACAAATCTGCAGAGCTGTACAGAGAGCGGCTCATTAATGGCTTCTTACATTTATACATTGGTCAGGTAGATGAGAAAAATCTAGATGGTGCATTGTGAACCAATGATTGATGAAAAATAAAAACACAATATTTGTAATATGTGTCGTAGGAAGCTGTAGCTGTAGGTCTGAGAATGAGTCTAGCTGATCAAGATACTGTTGCTGCATCATACAGATGCCACGCTTTAGCTGTTGTGTTCGATGTCTCGAGTCGCGCGGTTTTTGCGGAACTCATGGGTCGTAAGACAGGTGCGGCCAAAGGTAAGGGCGGCTCGATGCATATGTATGCCCCGCGGTTCTACGGTGGCGAGGGTATCGTCGGCGGACAGGTAAATCTCAGGGCTCTCTCACTTTTATTATACTTTCGGCTTTTATTATTCAAATGGTTTAAATCTCATCAAATGTCTATTAATTACTTTACTATCTCATTACGATTAGGTACCTATCGGCACCGGTATGGCTTTGGCCCACAAGTACAATGGCACAGGTGGCGTAGCCTTTACGTTGTATGGCGACGGTGCAGCTTCGCAGGGTCAAATTTATGAAGCTTGGAACATGGCGAAGCTCTGGAATCTACCGGCAGTCTACATCTGCGAAAATAATAAATATGGTATGGGTACGGCCGTGCATCGACATTCCGCCAACACTCGGCTTTATACGCGCGGAGATCTCATACCAGGAATAAGAGTAAATGCATACATTGCATTCGTATGCTCTGTCTAACGCTACTCTATAGCTGTGTTCTATTATTTATAAAAAAAAAACCAAAAAAACGCTCTTACTGGATGAGGTAATGTCATGTCCATTACATCATCCAATATCCATGCTACAATGTATACCTACACCCGAAATCCCATCGCGTATAGGTTGATGGGATGAAACTCATGGATGTACGAGAAGCTGTACGCTTTAGCAGAGAGTATGCACTCAGAAACGGCCCGATTGTGCTGGAGATGATGACTTATCGCTTTTATGGACACAGTATCAGCGATCCTGGTCTTTCGTATCGCAGTAGAGAAGAGATTAAAACTATGCAAACCGAGCAAGACCCAATCATGTTACTTACCAAACTCGTCATAGAGAAAGGCCTTATGACCGAAAAAGAAATCGAAGTATACACTTGAAAACCAAAAATATTCTTAAACTTTATTGTATAATGTACATATGTATATAAATATGTACATGTATATTATGTATATTTTTTAAAATTCTTTTTTAAAATGAACAAAAGTTAAAAATTTGCTTTAAATTTTAATTTACGATGACGCAAACTGACGCAAAATGATAACTATGTTTTAATTTAATTATTTGTTATGTGTTCAGGACATACGAACATCAACTTATAAAGAAGTCGATGAGCAAGCGGAGCAAGCCAAGGCCGATGCGTGGCCAGAAATGTCGGAACTCGCGACCGACGTTTATGCCAAACCATTAGAAAAAGTTCGCGGTAAATCCCCTTGGGAATTACTCTGAAAGAAAGGCGACATAAAGGGTTATCAATTATTCTGTGATTTCTTATACTTTCGTAAGATTTAAATTACTCATGTTTGATATGACTATGTATGTACTTATTTTGCTAATAATATTTCACGTGTAGAGGCGAAACGTGAGTATCTTTTAATGACTTTTAAAACTGTGGAGCGGCAATTTGAAACTTTTTAAAAGCAATTCTTCTTTTTTTAAGCTCGACTAATTATAGCCAGAAGTAACATTAACATTATCATGTACACTCTAAGAAATACTCAGAGGAAAGAACTAAATCTAAGGATTGCGCGATTTGAATTAAGTGAAGCATAATTAAGTCAAGAAAAATAAAATCCTAATTAGACAAATAACTTCACTAATTAAATGAATATCTTCACGTAGTAAAATATTCTAAAAATTTAATCAAAGTATATGATTGACCGATCTGAAATATGGTTAAGTATATTAATAAATATTCATTCAAGCAACTACCACAAAAATGATTTAACTGCGTAATAATAATAAATCTGCATCTACATGGAGATCAAATCAATCATAGAGAAAAGTACATTGAACTAATTATTTACGTAATTCGATGTGATGCAGCGGTACAATCATATTTATTATTTACAAAATTAATTAAATCATTGGTAATAAATGAACATGAATGTAACGTAAAAATAATAGAACTTAAAAGTAATATGAATTCAATAAATTATTAACGGTACTTCACTTTGATTTAGAGCGAAGAAATGTTTTGTGGAGTTATCAACAGATGGCGCGTGTACTCGTAAGAAAAATTCGTCTATTTATAATAATATATAATACATAAAGCGAGGATGGTCAAATGGTCTTTTTATACACTTCTTACCACATCATGGCGACATAAACATTCTTTTTAAAGCGGCTACTAATCAATCGATCTATTTATATATGGTGGAAAGTTTTAATGATAAATTAAATCATGTTACAAAGAGTAACGGGATCGAATAAATTCAATGAGTTGTCATATTAGATGAATTATTAAATCTACTTCACTCGAAGACAAAGTAGAGATTACTTTAAAATTAGTACTATCAATAATTTTGAGTTCTCGTTACTTTGTAAAATAATCAGTCAAATGTTAAAATCAATCCATTTTGCAGATTTATTTCATCGTGTTCATAAAATTATTTTAATTGACGATACAATTACGTTTACTATCAATAATTTAGTTTAATCAACTACATAAATATTTTACAGAAATAAATTCAATGTTTATTTAACATAAGGAAGATATTAAAGGAAGTTAAAATGTTTCTTGACACAACTCAACAATTAGTTCGCCATATTTAACTCTGAAATTGAATTGGTTTACTTCAATTCGAGTTGAATTTCCTGATCTTTTTTTACAGCGTATTTGATATTCATGTAGCAATCTATATTCTCGTTTCAAAAACGATTCATATGAAATAGAATAGTTTAGGTTTGGACGTTTAATATTATAATTATAATATTCTGCCATTGACTTTTCATGCCGAGTAAATACTTTTCATGCCTGCATATTTCTCCTACATTACATAGGAAAATCCTCTCGATTTCATATGTTACAAATAAATATTCAATATACATATACATATAATAAATCTATACGAATTAGTCTTGATACCGACTACGTTTTTCGATTGATCTGATATTGATGTCACGAAAGCAATCGCAATCGATCTTCCATATAGAGATTTGAAGAATTTTTCAGTAAATTTTCAACGTCCTCTCTACGAGATCGCGCTAGATAGAGAGGGTCATGCAGAGTAAAAGAATGAATCTTGTCATTTCTTTCGTCGACGAAGAAAAAACGATCAATTAAAACTGATCGTTTTAAATGATGAGAGAGCGAGATTTAGAGAGTAGAACGGAGAACGGTAGAACGACGAAATGGCAGCGGAGAGATGGACTCGATGAATGAGTCAGATCGAGAAAGAGGCGTAGGGGAAGCGCGGTGGAGCCAACATGGTAAAGCGAACGAGACAGACGAGACTACGAACGTCTCTGCGGGAGTCGCCTTACGTCGCTCGCACGTGTCACGTCGCGCTAATTGAATTCTAACGAGACGACAGTCGCTTGACGATACGTGGATGATATCGAGTCCGAGGATCATCCGAGAATCAGCGCATCTCTGTTTACTCAACGTTCCTTTCGTTTCAACCGCGCAGCTGACACGCAGTTCAAACGAATCTCTTCGTCCTGCGTGACCCCCTCGAGTAGTCTCAGGGAAAGCGGCTTGAATCGGGCAAGTATCCATCCTATTCTTTCTTTTTTGTAAATTTCCTTTTTTCGGTACATCTTTCTCTCCATAATTATAGTCTACGTACCTTGCCGCCCGTAGGAAAGTTCAGTTCCAGTAGTTCGTACTTATAATTTGTGCTACGCCCCTAAGTTTGATATTTAATTAGAGCTCAAAATTAATTCAAGTTTAAGTAAAAGTTACAGCGAATGGATCGAAAGGGCGGTGCTTGAAAGTTTGCAGAATATAGAATACGATGATTTGAGGTGGATGAACGGTCGATCGTTCAAAGTTAATAAAACTCAACGGGCAACGAGGCGAACGCGGCCGCGTCATCGAGTAAAACGTTCAAGGAATTCTTCGCCTGGATAGACAACGATAACTCGGACCGAAGTAACTTGGACGACGCGACGTCGTGTATTTGTTTAGCATGATATAGAAAGGCGATTTGTTCGACATGTCATATTAATGACTCATTTTTTTCCATTTCTAATACAAAATATATTATATGTGGCTTGTACATTTTACATTGTATTCTTGAATTAATACACATTGCGTTAATTGCGTTGTATATTGTACACGTAAAATAGTTTAGCAACTATTTTTATTACAGTAGATACGAGATAGGAAATATTTCACTTATATGGTTGAAAATTTAAATGCTTGATAAAGCCTTATCTGCAATGGTTGTATCTCGCGTGGTATATCCTGTAGGAACTAAAATATAAGAATGCCGTTAATATAAGCAATGAGTATTCTATAATATATTAAAACGTGTCTTCCCTGTATTAATACTAAAACTGAAAATAGTAGAATACTAGTACTGAAAAACTGCGCCCTGACGGAGAAAAGGAAGGTAATAAATATTTGTCTTTCTAACTCTTTTCTAAAAAAAAAAAAAAGATAGTATTAGCCAATCAGCGAGTCCCTGACAAAGAAAACGATATTAAAATTTTTACATCAGAGTGTAATTGTTGGAGACTAAGTGAAACACTTTTACTCTTTTAATGCGCTCCAGTACATTATAGACCTCACTTAATATAGCAAGCTTTATCATTGTTGTAAATCCTTTGATGGAATATTTCAGGCTTCTCAGGCGATTATTTCTTAAAAGCGAGCACCGCCACAAATATAACAATATGGAAGTCGACATGAACATTAACGATATATTGCAAGTACTGCGAGGTATGTATATTTAAACGACAAACGCGGGAAATTTTTTACGAAATTTTTTTCGCGCAAATGAATGTAAATTCATGTATACGCGAGATGTATATATAGATATATACTTTGTTGACAGAAATGATAACGTTTCTGGAATGTCTTGGCGACGCGCAGCTTCCACTTACGCTCGAGAGCTTGAGGGAGAAGCTGTTGATACGGTCGAAAAACACTTTAGGCGCTACTCAAGCATCATCCCCGGAACCTTACTTGGATATGAAGTCCGGGTTGAGAAGCCTATTGTTGACCAAGAGCGAAGCCGATTCAGAAGAATACATCGGAATGGAAGAATCTCAAAAGCGTACCCAGATCCACCCTCGCACGTACAGTCATCAGGATTATTATGAAACCTTCGAAAATAATGGCTCTCTCCAGACCGCAAGCGCGTCATCGATCACGAATGTGAAATATCTCGAGCAAAGCGACGATCGGGACGAGGGGGGTCAGATGCTGATGGGAATTTACAAAAATGTTTCGGCGATGCAAATTAAAAGCAAGTGTTACAAATGCGGCCCGCTCTACAGGAAAGAAGGAAAGAAGTTGTTTCTATCGGAAAGTCGTGCTTGCTGGATCGCATTGGTTGGATCGCATCTGCTCATCTATCGAAGCGAACGGCACAATCGACCGTACGCGATCTATTCGATTCGGGGTTACAAGGCCCGCCCGGCGCCAAATATGATTCCCCGTGATCGACAAAAGAGCGAATCAGCCTTCGAGATATATAGCCCTGGAAACCAAACGTTACAGTTTATTGCGAGAACGCCCCAAGAGATGGACCAGTGGATAGCAAAAATCTGCGAAGTAGAATGTTGCAACGAGAGCGAAAGGAACAAAGCAATGGAGGCTCACGAAAAGAAAAAGCGGGCTACTATCGTCGAATCCTCGCCAACAGATCACAGCCGTAGTAACGAGGCAACGCGACATCAAGATGCTGACAAAAAATTAGTTAGTGTCGACAACTCAACGGCTAAAGCCGAATTGCCGAGTAACAGGAATAAAGTTGAGCGAAAAGAGAACACGGACGAAAGGACGCCTTCGCTACCTGCCCGAATACCTCGAAGGCTTCCTTCTTTACCTCCCGATAACGAAATTCTTACGGTGTCCTCTCACAGAGCGACCGTCGACGGTGACGACGACGATGATGATGACATTTATCACAGAATCGAAGACCTGAGAAATGAAATGCGTTATCAAAATATAGTATTACCAAAAGAAAAGCAGGTTGGTGTTAGTGATGAAAAGCAGGAGGAAGCTATCGCGTATGATGACATTGGTGCGCGCAACAAAAAAAACGAGAGAAATGAGAAGGTGAAGGAAGATAAGTCCTGTGATGCAATATCGTCTGAAGAGACGTACGACGATATCGTTACACTTTTGCGAATAAACGCTACGAAGATCGAGCCGAAACGAAACTTGGATAATGATTCATCCATCGATGTATTTATCGCTGATGGGGCGGCCATCGAGAAAAAAGAAGAATTTTACGACGATGTGGAAGTAAGCCTAGTATTAATGATTGCAAAAACAATGCTTTTCTCTCTCTCTCTCTCTCTCCCTCTCTCGCTCTCAGTAGAGCAATACAGTAAGTCAAGTAAGAGCGTGGTCGATCAGCGTGTTGCACCATTTCATGTTATTAACCTTGAGATAGGTTCGAATAGTATCCTACGATATATCTAAACCTTTCTGCTTCAATTTTGCTTGTCCTTGACGCAGTGTTAAGCCAGGATTCCGCGAAAACAGATTCACTATTTTTTTATCGTCTTTTGCGTATCGAGCCACGTTCCGGTAAATCATCGACATTTTTTGTCACATTATATCACTGCATCCACTTCTGTGTGAATGATTTCGACTTTTTCATATATTTAGCAGCTGCTAATTGTGACATTTTTGGGTGAATGCAGAGGAACACAACTTCATAGCGTAATGCGTATTTGGTACTCATGGCGCTTAATGTGATTCTCTTAAGAAAGTTCAATGACAATTGAATTTTCCTTGATAATGCATCAAGGACAAAGATATTTTCTATGGATTCATGATAGATTTAGGGCGATATCTTTTATTAGCTTTGAGTAAGATCGACCACGATTTTACTTGACTTACTGTAGTAAGTGAATTTTTACCATTCATATTACTTTATTAAATGACTAATCAAAACTTGTGTAATATTGCAAAAATAAGTGCGCCGTTAATAAAATTATATGAGTTTTCGTTTTGTTTCGATACAGAGCTTGATTTCACACGAAAGATTCGCCAAAGATCGTGTCAAGATCGAAACGTCGTGCAAGCTTCAACAAAAAAAGTCCTTTCTGAATAGAGTTTTGAGTAGAAGAGAATCTCCCAGCAAAGAAACGGACAAGAAAGAGAGATATCGTTGCAAAGATAAAATTTCGTCGAATTCAGCATTATCTTTGGATACGGAAAAAATTCCTACTTACGACGACGTGTCCGATCTGAAACAGGATTATCAGGTAGGATTCTTAACGGACGAGGGCGAGGAATTGTCGGAATATAATCATCTTCCTGCACCCAGGCCAATTTATCAAGTAAAATTGCCCGTAAAAGATCAAAATGAAACGCAAGAATTTTACGATGATGTTAGTGCCCATCAAGAAGGGCATAAAAATCCTGAGCAGGTAAAATGTCCCTTACGATGATAAGAATTCGTTTGTTTTCATTAACAGAAATGTGACTTCCTTTAATTGAAATGTACTCTCTTTCGATAGCAAATAATCTTGTTTTGCAGTCAACACGGGATTCATGTAGTACGAAAGTAAACGAAGCTGAACTCAACGCGATGTTTGACACAGAATCGGAAACAAACACCCGAGAAGAAACGGAGCATTATCAGTCACCAAAAAGCGACTTGTGTGTTCGCGACGATACCGATGAGAGTGAACAATTGTACGACGATATAGCGTTGTGGGCCGACTTCACGGCACGACAAAGAGACATTATCGGCAAGAGAGAAACCGAAGATGCTAAATCAGTCAGTTTGGACAAAAAGACTTGGACTCGATTTGCCAACAGAAAATCACGAATCACGAGCGATTTTAACTGCTCCACCGAACCAAATAAACGAGGCGGTAACGAGGGAAGCGACGAGGTCGAGGATTCGCCTGAGAATAGTGGGACGATCAAAAGAAACACCTTTCAAAAATTGATCAGCAGAATGGAAAATTCTTTCGCTAAAGTTTCCGCGAGAAGTCCGTCTTCGGTCTCAACAGGCAAGTCAAGTGTATCGAGTAATAGCTCGTAAAGATTGAATTTGTGCCAACTTGCGCGTCTCGTCTCGAAAAAATCTATATATAATATACAGCTTTAAAATTAGATTCGCATACAAAAGATTGATAAACTTATGCATATAATATGCAAGTGAGCAAGTACATAAAGCGAGAGTATTTAATAATATTATTAGTAATTTTATATATATATATATATATCCTAATAGCTAAACCTACGGAGACAGAATTTGAACTGCTATCAATTTTTGATTGTAGAAAGGCAACAAATTATATACAGAGTTTGTACTATCAGATAATGTCAGCAAATTGCTGTCAAAATTATAATAAAGCCTGCTGACATGCTATACCAACAAATTGGTAACAAAAACTGAACAGAGTCTTCTGCATAACCTGACAGCAAATTGCGAGTAGAAGCCAAACAGAGCCTGCTGACATAACCTGATGATAGATTTGTTTCTCAAAATATACATGAGAAATTAGTTATAAAATAGTCAAAAAAATATTCGGAGATTCAAAAAGCACACTCCGAAAGAGCTTGGGAATTTTTAGAAGATTTGCCTATTCGATTTACATACGCCAATTCTTATAAGACTCCTGAATGTTTTCTTCTTACAAGAAGCAAGTCCATCTAGTGACGAGGCCGTCTATGAAAATGACTGATCTCCGTTTCTGCTGCCAATCTACTGTCAAGTTATGTCAGCAGATTCTGCTCGGTTTATTTCCAATCTGCTACCGGATTCTAACTGCCAGGTTCTGTTTGATTTCTTATTGCTAGTCTCTTTGCATAGAATATATTAGAATGTTAACAGCTAGGTTTTGTCGGCAGAACAGGAGCAGAATGCGACATCAGTTGTATTCAGTCTGCTAATATTTTCTAATCAAGTCTGCTACTATCCTGATCGTTTGTCAACATCCTGCTAACCCTGAATATCTAAACAGTTTAAAACAGATTCGAATCCGAAAGATCCACTTTGGATATTTTATCTCGAATCTATTTCTATCTCGGACATCCGGATACTTGGATAAACAGATAACATTGATGTGATTTTTGCTGTTTGAATAAAAGATACCATTTCCAATATATTTTCGCGCGCTAAACAAATCCGGCAATGAAATTGGTCTATCTGGTGGTCAGATTTTTGCGAAAAGTGAAGTTAAAGATGTCAAAATTGATGTTTTTTGACATATTTGTGATTTTTTTGCTAGCGAAGTAAATTTTTTTTCTACTTTCGTTTACGGCATCTTAAAGTGCCAACTTTTATTTTTAAAATATATTTTTTTTAACACCGTATTTTTTTTTCACCGAGATAATCTCTGCGTAGTCATAAAGAAAAACGTTTTGAACCAAAAATGTTTTTGAAGAAAAAGTTTTAAGAACTGTGTAATGATTTTAGGAGCAAGATTTTGAAGGTCACGAAATTCGAATCTAAAGTTAAATTTTCGAAATTTAAAATGAAGAATCCAATATGGCGGAAAAATTTGTCCTCGCAAAAAAATTTTTATCACTAAAATTTGTCATTTGCGCTTTAATTTAATTTAAAAAAATATTGTTTACAATATTAATTTTGGAATTTTAAACATTTTTAAAAGAATTTCAAATTAAGTAAAAAAATTATTAACTGAGCAGAGAAAGTCCTGTTTTTTATGTCTGTAGACCATTTAGCCATAAAAAGAGCAATTTTATAATCTTCCTATGTTTCCCAGAGTGCACCACGTGGAAGCAGTCTACATTCCTTTTTTTATTTTATATTTTTTTATTTTTATTTTTTTCATTGTTTTAATTTTTTTATTGTTTTTATTATCTACTATTTTCTATTATTTTTATTGCTTTTTAAATTTCTTCAGATTTATAATTTTATATATATGAATTTCTTTATCTTTTCTCTTAAATTACAGTTACTAAAGTATTGTAAATGTTATTTAACTTCATTAAGGCTTTAGTTGTATATTGTCAAAGCAGCGTCTCATATGCTTTCTTTTATGAAGTTTTTCCGATTCCTCACACTTAGACACCAACAGTGAATGAGTCAAGGGGAACAAAAGTCTTAAGACTTCGCTATCCTTCTCCTCTCCCCCTCCCCTCCCCCCTGCTCGTCGTTGCTATGGAGTGAGGCACGATGGGTCGTGCTACGAATTCACGCGGCACTTCACCGTACATTGGCTTAGACATTTTCTTTTTTAATTCGAAAACTATAGCGGATATCTCAAAATGATGTAAGACTTTTTTGTTGTAAAATATAAAAATGAAAAAATAAAAATAAAAAAATATAAAATAAAAAAAGGAGTGTAATGTAGACTACCTTCACGTGGTGCACTCTGGGAAACACAGGAAGATTGTAAAATTGCTCTTTTTATGACTAAATGATCTACAGACATAAAAAACAGAATGCAGGACCTTCTCTGTTTAGTTAACAATTTTTTCACTTAATTTAAATTTGAAATTCTTTACAAATGTTTAAAATTCAAAAATTAATATTGTAAACAATAATTTTTAAATTAAATTAAAGCGCAAATGACAAATTTTAATAATAAAAGTTTTTTTGCGGGGACATTTTTCTGCCATATTGGATCCTCCATTTTAAATTTCGAAAATTTGATTTCAGATTCGAATTTAGTGACCTTAAAAACCTTGCTACTAAAATCATCACGCAGTTCTTAAAACTTTTTCTTCAAAAACATTTTTGGCACAAAATGTTTTTCTTTGTGACTACGCAGAGATTATCTCGGTGAAAAAAAAACGTATGGCGTTAAAAAAAATATATTTTACAGATAAAAATTGGCACTTCAAGATGCCGTAAACGAAAGTAGAAAAAAAATTTACTTCGCTAGCAAAAAAATCACAAATATGTCAAACAACATCAATTTTGAGACCTTCAACTTTATTTTTCGCAAAAACCTGACGTGATAGACCAATTTCATTGCCGGATTCGTGTTCAGCGCGCGAAAATACATCGGAAATACATGGTATCTTTTGTTCAAACAGCCTTATAATGATAGAAAAGTATTTCATGAAAAATTTTTTTATTATAATGTTTTGAAAAGTTCTCGAGATGTGTTACAAGAAAATTCAATGAAAAATAGGAGGTCCTGATCTTGGTAGTGTTCCCTATCCAAAATCCGTTATTTCCACCTTCTTTCCCTCAAGAAAACTTACAACTTTTATATAAAACTTTTTCTTGTTTCTTTCTTAGTTTCTGAAATATTCGCATGAGGCGATTAAAATCCCCATCTTGTATACATATGTATATTGTATATACAGGGTGTCCCAAAATAATCACCAAATATTTCATGAGCAGGTAGAGCGGACTAAACTAAATTGAAAAGTCCTTTACCATTTTGCAATTTTCGCAATAGTTAACAAGATATTACTAAAAATTGCCGAAAATTGGTTTTCAATAATTTTTTACTTAAATACCATCAACTTTACAGAAAAATAGCAAGAGACAAAAATTATTATTTATTTTCTTCTCATAGAATCTCTAAGAATTTGTTCAGAATTTTTTATCAACTTTTTAGTACTCCATTTTCTTATATTGTCAATTATTTTTACAAATATGAGAAAATATGCTATTAAAAAATTCTAAAAAAATTCTGAAAAAATTCTCAGAACTTTTATGAAAAGAAAATGAATTTTTATCTCTCACAGTTTATCTGTAAAGTTGATAGTATTTGAGTAAAAAATTATTAAAAACCAATATTCAACGTAATTTCGACTTTCAGTAATTAATATCTTGTTAACTATTGCGAAAAATAGCAAAATGGTAGAAGACATTTCGACTCAATTTAGTACATTCTACAAAAGAGCGCTTGGCAAAAAATTTCGGAACATCTTGTATTTCGATATTCATGTAAATATTGATGCTATTATTGAACGCTTTTCAAAAAACAAAAAAGAAAGCTAGAATTTATCATATAAATAATAAGTAAATATTTACATTTTGTTACATCGCCCCTCTTCCATAGAATAACTCTCTGGATCCATCACTGTAAATGAGATGGGATAAATTTTTTTCAAATTCTTCCTGTCCTTTTGAGCAATCTACGCTGTTCTACGCGTATAATTATTACTATGAAGACGATACAGACAGCACTAGCATTGTTGATAATTAGGACGTTCTGTAGTTTTGGTTCGTTTGAATATTTCTTAGGACAATCTAAGCGGTATCATTCTTATCTGTATATTTTCGACATATGGAGCTTTTATGTGTATTTCATTTACCGCAGCCAATCTATAATTTTAGCAGATTATAGTTTTCATCAAATAACAATATGGATTATCGTGCTTATAGCGATCCCTATTAGTTGTTTTCATTCAAAGATAAGAGTGTTAAAATGTATCCCATGTTTCTAATGTTTGTTAATTTTATAAAATTCCTTCATGATATTTCGCAGATACATAAAATGATAACAAAATTATTAAAAAATTATAAATTATTCTATAAATTACATTTAAAAGTAATATCTGGATCATATATATGTTACAATATTTTTAAATATATATAAATAATAGTTTTTTTTAATCTGTGCTCTAATAGAAAAGTATTATAAAATAAATGACAAAACTCTCAGTTTTTTAACATCTCAATTTTTAATATCTCAGTTTTTTAATATAAGTCCTTCCTGTAATATTCAAGATTATTTATATAAAGTTACGTTGTAATTTTATTTCTTATTGGTTAAAGTTACATTGCGATACGCGAACTAGTTGTTCAGTAAATAAACAAAATATTTATTTATTCTAAATCTTTGTAACTAATTAGTAAATCGCAATGAAATTTTGCATGAATTATTTCGAATACTTGAAGTACTTATTTACAAAAATATAGATTTTTGTCATCATCTTTAAATTTTAGTTTGACAGTAAAAATAATAACAAATAAAATAAATCAACTATAAAAATGTGTTGTTCAATAAAACAGTATTATGTTATAAACACAACTTTTATACAATTTGTTTATAATTAAATTACATTTTGAAAAACGTTGAAAATAGCATTTAATCCTTATTGTATTATGTATAATTTGGTGCCTCATCCATACTATGGACAGGGGTCACTAGAATCTCTTCGGTTTTTCATCTCTCCAAAATAATTCAAAAAATCTCTAAAAATTTACTAACATACTTTCAACTTTCTAGAATAAATATTGACTCTTCATTTTGAAAAATAATAAAATGTATTAGGTGTTGGAATTAATTCGTAGCGTTTTACAAGTGATGGGAAGTACTTTCATTAATGTATTTTTTAATGCTCATGTGAAATAAATAACATTCTTTCATTAAAAAACGCTACGAATTAATTCCAACACCTAATAGTATAATCTATAATTACTGAAAGACTCATAAGTTGGGAAAAAAATGGCATTTGATTTAAAAAATTATAACTTTTCATAATAAATGATATAAAAAAATGACTGCAGAGTTTTGTAATTTAGAAATGAAGTTATGAAAAAAAATACTAGAACTTCGAATTCCATAAAAAGTTTGAACACATGAATATGAGTAATTTTCAGTAAGAGATAATATATAGAAAAAAATAGAGTTAAAATATGCATTTTTTTATTTTGCTGTAATATAATGTCTTTTTTAATAAAAAGAAATATAAAATGAAAAAACATATTTAAATAAATATGTATAAAAGAAAGATTTTACGTTTTGCAATCTATACATATGTAAGTACGATGCTCACAAATAAATAATTCTTTTACAAAGAAATTTTTTAAATGAAAACAAACATTCAGATATTAATTTAGAGTGAAAATAGAATACTTATAATGATTTTGACACAATTTTTATTTTTCACAAAAACACTAATCATCGTATATTCACAAGTATCTTACATCAACTTAAACTGCACCAGTTATAGGTAGATTGACGACCGAGATCGCATTGCTAAGCACAGGTCCTTCCTATCACAAACTTTTTTTACGCAGCAATAACAAGCGCCGGGTTAACCGAGCTTGCGAGAAACTTGCACGAATAGGAATGAATCGTTCGATCACTAGTTACCCATATTAGTAAAGGTTAATATTTAGCGTCATTATATAAAATATGATTAAAATATAGGATTATAACCAATAAAATATAGGATTATATTCCAATATAGGATTATAACAATTTATTTTTGTGTCGCTCATATAATGTTTTAAAGGAATTGAAAATGTGCTTACATGAACTGTAATGATCCATAATGGACGACACATTGGAAGGAATATCAACAACTGCGTAATTCGAACAATATTCGGAGGGAGGGGGGGAGGGATGGATTGTATTCATAACTGAAGTAGTCGAAGAAATTATTAATTATACTGTGTATGACACCAATATCTGTGTTAAATTTGTGTTTAATATTCCAAAATATGTCAATTAGTTAAATGTTCTAATTTGTAGAGTTATCATCAGGTCGGTGTATGTATATACATTTACTTCGTAACAGGGATGGCAAATAATGTAAAGCCATTACTCTTATCATTACTTTCTATAATAACTTTGTAATTCTTTTATGACTATAACGATAATTAACTACATATTAAAGTTGTGCTAATTGCAAGTTTAGAAAAGTCACTTTTAAAAATAACTTTTTCTCATTACTTACTTAAAAAAGTTATTAATGACGAGTAACGCGTAATGTATTCGTTATAAATAACGAGTAAAAAGTAACATGATACAAGTGACAAATTACCTTTTTCAGTAACGAATGATTTTTTTGAATTCATTACAAGTAACGATTGACTTTCCAATTCTGTTACCGTTACACAATCATAACAATATTCGTCATTACTAAGTCGTTATTATAACAAAGAAACAACAAGAAAAGTAACGAAGTTACAAATAACGCGCTATTTCTGCTTCATGATCATAGTTTTAATGAAAGACACAATTGAATTTTTTTCATTAAATTACATTTGCATTTAATGAAAAAAATTTAATTATGTCTCTAAAAATTTAATTTATGTCTTTCATTAAAACTGATCACGAAATACATACAGTATGGACATTGAACTTTTTATGTGGTCTCCAATTTTTAATACACATGCGTCGATTTTCAATCAGAAACGTGGCTGTCTTCAGTAAGTTTAAATTGCAGATTAGGTTAGGTTAGCTGAATCTCTCTCATAAAATATAATAGTCAAGTCTCGCTAAAAATACTTTGAAGCATTTGATGGACCAATCAGAAGAAAGAATTGATACAAACTGACCAATTAAAAAACGCTTCAAAGCGTTTGCAGCATCTCATTGACCGTAACTCTTTATTCGCCTACATTATCGTGTGAGACTCGTGGTAAGAAAATCGGGCCAAACATGAGTATCACGGGTGAGAGCCGTGGTACGTCGTTCGTATAAAGCTTAATTTTTTTTTTAATTTGTAAGAAAAAAGTAGGGCAAAAGGTTAATAAAATTAAATTTTACTAAAAAATTAAATCAAATTTTTTCGAAGACTATGTTGTGTAGACTGTTTGTATACGATAAAGTATTCTCGTAATAAAATATGCATTTGTGTGTGTGTGTATTATTAAATTACGTATATTATTAAATTACAATTTTACATTTAATTACAATTTTCATGCAATATATTATTTTTTCATACATAATTATTCAATTACAATTTTCATATAGTATTTAATCAATTATTATTTTTAATTTACTTATTACTGTTTAATATTATTATTATTATCAATGTGAATATTATCTTTATATTGGGTCATCTAAAAAGTATCCGCGGTTTTTTGTCACTAGATGGTGTTGATGATCAATACATCTAGTGACAAAAAATCGCGGATACTTTTTAGATGACCCAATATAATGAATTCGTTAACATTATATTATTATATAATTCTGATTTAAAAATATACTCGTTATAAACAATTTTCATGACACGATCGAATTATGTCTTTTTTTTAGAAAAATCATTCTGTAGCTTTATAAAAACTCAAATTTATAAGCGTCTTTCCACAACATGGCGGCGAGTCATGTGACCTGGGACCTACTACATCAAAGGTGCCGACGCTCCTAGCAGTGTCCATACTATACGTACTTATACTGTGATCCTGCTCAGGAGGCTTGCGATACTGCATAAATGAACGACAAATTGCGCTGCAGTTGCCTTTGCAGATTGGACATCTTGTTCATAATACAGCCAACTATAATAGCCGATTGTATTATTAAAAATGAATTTTATTAAAATATTAAAAAATAAAAAAGGTTAAGAATAACTTGTTGGAATCGATCTTACTACTAAAGAAAATAATACAACGTAAGATATATAATGGAAAAGGTGTGAAGTTTGTTAATTTGTATTTGTGATCAGATTAATCTAAAAATCATATCTTTTGGATGTAGATTAAAAATATCAATAGACGCATAAGAATTATGAACTTTTTATAATTAAATTTTATAATATTTTGAGATTATTTAATATTTTCGGATTTTTTATTTAGGCCCAATTTTACAATTCACTCATTTTTTAACTCTTTTTTTAACCGAGGTTCAACTTATTTTTCATCTCTTTTCAATTCTAGCATTAGAAAGAGATGAGGAATAAGTTGAACCTCAATTAAAGATTAACTATAAGTGAAACTGATGATCTATTTTTGAGCACACACACATGTATATATATATATATATATGAAATTTTTGCTTACGAAAATGACAGTTTCTCGATTGTGATTGATCGATTATGTACGAAATTGCTATTTTTGTTCAAGAATAGGACCCTTGGGCCTTAATTTTCAATCAATTCAGTTTTTCCAGATTTTCTATTGAAAGATATGATCCAATACGGTATACGAGTTATTCATGCAGAGATCCATTCGGTAAATTTAGGTCATGTGCAGATAAGAAAGCAGAGGATGCGCTGCATAAACGGATACGTCCCATGTGTGATGTGACCATGCAGTGTTAGCGCCACATTTACCTCTTGCGTCAAAAATTTCAAAAGGACATTTCCCTCACTCTGTAGCGGTAATGATGACGACGACGTTTCTTACACATTAAAAGTTTCAGATTCGTATTTTGCAATAGCTTCGCTCCTCAACAAACGAGAATGGATTGAAATGAATTGAAATGGATTCAGATTTTTCAGAAATATTCATTCACGAATGTTAAAATGAATGCTTTTCCATTCTGAATGCACTTTTATTCATTTATAGGAATTGCATGAAGCATATCTCTATGCCTTTCAATTTAAAAATAATATTAGATTTTTCTGTGCATCCTGAATACTGTTCAATTTAAAATTTTGAATAGGAAATGCAGTTTTTCAATCCAATTGCATCCAATTGAATCTAATTGAATCCAATTAAATCCAATTAAATCCAAAAAAAGTATTCGCTATTTAAAATATATATTCGGATAGAACAAAATTTCAATCCATTTTAATCCATTCTCGCTTACTGGATGGAATGTGTGTTCCAAAACTTGATCTGTTTGATCAATCCCAAAGCCCTCAATTCAAAGTGGTACAGTGTGAAGGTATATATATGTATATATATCAGTATGTGTATGTATAATATGTATTATATATACAAGGTCTGAATGAACATGCATATACATGAAGAGCAGGAGCGACGGTGCAGTTGCGCCGGAGAACGAAGTAAGACGAAACGAGTCGGTGACAATCCGACATTTTGGATATTCGGAAAGGAGCGAGTGAGAGCGAGGCGACATACTCATTGTCAGTGCGAGATCAAAGCGCGGAGAAATGAAAGCCGCCGCGCGGATTTTAACACTGACGTATCGATAAAATCTGCACTGTATGTACACTTGAGAATACTTTTTCAATTTTGGAATAAATACATTATATTCTGCCTATTTACAGTGTCCGGTGAGACTTGTGCCATAAAGCGTGTGTAGATAGAGCGGACTAAACTGAGTCGAAAAGTGCTCTACCATTTTGCAATATTCACAATAGTTAACAAGATATTAATTACTAAAAATCGCTTAATATTGGTTATTCAATAATTAGTAATTTTTTATTCAAATACTATCAACTTTACAGAAAAACAGCAAGAGACAAAAATTGTTTATTTTCTTCTCATAAAGTTCTGAGAATTTTTTCAGAATTTTTAATATCGTATTTTCTCATGTGTTGGTAAAAATAAGAAAATGCGGTACTACAAAGTTGATAAAAAATTCTAAAAAAATTCTTAGAACCTTATGAGAAGAAAATCAACAATTTTTATCTGTTGTAGTTTTTCTGTAAAATATAATAGTCTTTGAGTTAAAAATTATTGAAAACCAATTTTCGGCAATTTTTAGTAATTAATATCTCGTCAACTATATTGCGAAAAAATTGCAAAATGGTGAAGGACTTTTCAACTCAGTTTAGTTCACTCTATCTACTCTATCATCATGACAGAAGTTCGCCGGACACCCTCTGTATGTGTGTGTGTGTGTGTGTGCTGATGGTGTACCATATGTGTGCGTCAGAGTAAGGTTTCAGAACGCATAGCAGCTGATAAAGATGCTGCAAAGATGGCCTGTACCGATCATGAAATTCACCATGTTCACTGATATTCACGATACATAAGTGGATTTAGTGGATAGGCCGATAACGTTTCAGCAGCATTTGAATTACTTGACACTGTCTAAGATGTAATATCGTAGCAGGCAAAAGTGAGGATGTAACTGGAATTGTTTTCGATGAATGCAGATAAATTCGGCCGATCCCTCGACGGTGCCGACACTGCCAACGACGACTCCCCGATGATGCGGAAACGTTTGTTTCGCCAGAGGAGCATCGAAAAAACGACGAGATGAGCGTGGTAGAAACAACGGGACAGCACGCGGCGGATACATTTTTTACGATGATGCTGCCGCAGTAAGACACTTTTTCATAGTTCCTCAATACGCCGTAATTTATATCTGACATACATGATAAATGCGCGACAAGATGCTCGGTAAGTCCCTTTAAATTTTCTCCATCCCCTTTTTTAGGCGACAATGCAGATATTGCAGACATTACTGTAGACATCATAGATGTCGTATATGTGATTAATATCAAGAAGTAATTTCTCGAGAGTGGATACCAAGATATACTTGAAACTTCTTTACTTGGTAATAATGGCTTACGATCCACGTAACGTGAAATATTCACCAAATACCTCGCAGCGGCCCAATGTGGTTGGATACAATTATTCTGGCCATCCACCGCAGCATTTCCAGCAAACCGATGAAAATCGGAATGAAAACAACAATTTGCGCAGCAGCAAAGAACTTTGTCCACAAATCTCACAGCAGTCATCCAGCACACAGACTGTGCAGAAAGTAGACGCTGCGACTATGACGGATCCTCTGCAAATTGATTTTAGGCTTTCCGAATGCCTGGCACGTTGCTCTAGTACGTTAGGTTTACCATACGCGACTAAATATGAGGACTGTGGTACAAATTCTACGTATCAAGAAGTAAGAGCAAAAATCGAATTTGATATTGAACCACAGCATATTAATGGTGAGTCGCAGTTAATACTTTATACCGAAGCAACCTTTCGTTTGCAAATTATAATTGCATGTGATAAGATATTTATAGAAACAAAATGAAATGTTGAAATATATTTGTCTCTATTTTTTATTATCGACAATTCTATATGTAACGTATAATATTCTTTGCCTGTAAAGGTATGTTGGTTTACCATTGCCCCGAGTGTGCATATAGATTTAATGATCGGGAGGCACTTCACGAACATCTCGAAGATCATAAACAGAGACCACATATCTGTGATATTTGCGGGGCAAGCTTAAAACGAAAGGAACACTTGGATCGTCATAAGCAAGGTCATAATAAAGATAGGCCATATCAGTGTAACATGTGTTGTAAAGCATTTAAACGTAACGAGCATTTGGCACGTCATATGATTACTCACTCGGGTAGCAAAAATCAAATTTGTACCGAATGTGGCAAAGCTTTTTATAGAAAAGATCACTTGAAGAAACATTTGCAAAGTCACAATAGCAGTCGAGGCAAACACTTAAATATTTCACATAACAATCCCAACGATCAGCAGCCAAGCGACCAAGGATTGAGTAATTTTGCTATGATGATGAGGCAATCTGGCCCTCCCGCACTTTCAATTTTACGGACATAGTTATTACGCTAGATTTATGTAGCGTTCATATCTCCGTATCAGCAAGTCATTTTTACTTTATTATTTAGATAATTTTATTCTATAAGCTTTAATACGCGAATGAGCCTTATTCAACATACTCAACTTTGCGCGCGACGAGTACTTTCCTAGGGAATTTGTTATCGATATATAAGAATCGATGTTCCTAAGGGAGTATATACCTTATTGCTGTGTATTTTGTCAACAGGTACATAAGATTACGATAATGTTATATACTGTTTTTGTAATGTCCTTTATAATACACTGTACGTGTAGAATGTTGTCTGTATATTAAGAATATATCTGTTGGCATTTCTTGAAACTTGAACAAGTTCGGTATTAGTTTAAAGTGATAAATGACATATTTTACTTTATTACATTATTCCTGATATTTTTACTCTTGGAAGAAATCTTGGAAAAATTGAAATATCCGATAAATTTCACTTCTACCACATACCAACGGTTACGTTATATTATCGTTTACATTGAGATTCTGTTCTTAAACAGAATTGAGTTTAGAGATGTAGTTTTTTTATGCTTCTTATCTAAAGCGATATTCTTCGTTTCTTCAAGAGATCAATTTACAAACGTAGGCATTACAAGACAATAGAAATGAATCGTGAAATGCTGAAGTGCGTTAAATATCTTTGTAAGTGGAGGAGAAAGGATAATGTCAATAATTTGATAATATTACGCAATAGCATGTTGCTTCTACAAGTCGTTGATTTTTCTTTACTTCTTCTTTGCTTGCGAAGTAAGGAATTGAGAGGCAGACTAACGTCACATTGTAACAATGTTTTCATGCATATGTGTGCGTGCGTGCGTGTGTGCATGTGCATATATATATATATATATATATATATATATACATACACTATATATATGCGCACATAAATACAAATTTGTAATTTTCATTACATCTTTTTGTGAAAGATTAAATATTTCTATCGGTATTTGAAATAATTTATACACTAAGTTTGCACGGTGATTAATAAGAAAGCGTAATAGTATTTTTGCAATTTGTAGCAAGACTATTAACAAATTATTGTTGTAGAGAACAATTCCATTCTTTAGCTAAGAATGGAAATATCACCTACAGTAGATTAATGCATATCTGTAGATAAAAATTATCGTTACTTGAGAGGAAAGAATGATATTTATCTGTTTATATACATATGTACTGTTAAAAATAATTTTATCTTTCAAAGTCTTGTTAGTGTATGAAATGACCCCGTCTTATTCTACTTTAGTAATTATTGCGCGAAGAGAATATATTTGAATATATCCAAATGTTTATTCTACGAAAGAGAAGAAATAAGATAATGTCGCTTTCATTTCCAACATTAGTAATACATTAAATCAATTGTGAGGTTCCACATTATACATTGCATTTATATGAAAATTCGTAATTTTATTGACATTTTCTTATTATATCGCTAAGTTGCGCTTTTGTATATTGCATTCAGACATGCACACAGACACACGGACACAAACGCATGTACAAGAGAAGAACAAGATCTAAAAATGATCCCTGAAGAGGAAGGAATAGCATTTTGTCATTAACGCAATAATCGTAATTAAATTAATAAATGATTATTATATAAAAATATCTACCTCGTTTATATAATACATAGTTATTGGAAATGCAAAAACGCATATTTAAATTGATCGATGGTTTTTAGCGTCACTCTTGCGCACAAGGAACAAGAAAAAATAAAAAGCAACGGGAGGAGAGGAAGGGAGAGAGAGAGAGAGAGAGAGAGAGTCGAATTTTTTTCGGATAATGGCGTTCCGAACAATAAATCTGATTTCTTACAATTTATACATACATGCATACATATACATGTATATCTGTATGTACACACATTATATACGTATACGAATTGTAAGAAAAAATGTACGTCACGCATTTTCATGGATATACATACATCTGTGTGTGTGTATGTGTGTGTGTGCGTGTGTGTGCGTGTGCGTGTGTGTGCGCGTGGTGCATCAAATATGATGTAATATATAAAGATGTTCATCTGAAACATCTGAAAAATGTGCACAAATTTTAGACTCTCAGTTTCGCGATCTAAATTTATTCGTTTTCTAGTATAATATATACTATGAGTTTTTCAGAATATTTTTCTTTTTTACTACCTAACGCTCTTATATTTTCCGCGTCTATTCATTTTTTCATTTCACGTTCTTAGACTTGATAGACATTTTAAGCATTCTATATAAAAATAAAACGTTATATCAGAAAATCGCTTAGTTATATCTCTTTCTTGTTTAATACATTTGTCTTGTCCTTTTCTTTCTCTTCACTACCCTTCTGTGCTTGTTCATGTGTTGATTTTTTATTTACATACAACGCGTATAATTAGTATTTTTGTACCCTGAAAGACTCTGCGGTACAAATATTCAACTAAAACGGTGCAGCGATGTAGAAAGGATCGTAAAATGTAAATTAAAATAATTTAAACGAAAGAATAATCGGTTGAAACATTTAGAAGAGATATTACAAAGCCGTCAGTGTAATGTAACAATTTGCCGGGAGTCCTCGAAGTCACTTCGCATTTGTATTCGTGTATAGTATATAACTACTAAATTAGAAAAACAGCATCCTCTTCTCTCTTTCCTCAAATTGGTGTTTATTGCTTCGGTAATATCGAGTAAAAAAAAAAGTAGCACTTGGAGTGAGATTACAGGAAGGTTCGTAGATGATAAGCAAGACGAAAAAAGTTATGGAGATTATATTTAAAATTTGTTTCGAAAATACAAACTGAATCGAGCACTCAACATCTGAATGTATCGCATTGTAAGGACTCGTTCGCGTTTGCTTCCTACATAAGACATACTTATATTTCGGAAAAGATCATACTGCTATTGGACAAAAAGAAATTCGTACTTCGAGGTCAGCCGGTCGTTTCACTCGTATGACTTGTACACCTTGTCACGCTAATCATCTAATCTATCTGAGAAAAAGAAGAATTTGTGAGCGTTTGTACTATGTCGAGGAATTTGTTTGTTTTTTTTTTTTTTTTTTTTTCGTCAATCGCCTGTTAACATATTTGTGTTACATAAACTTTGTAATTACGCATACGCAATCACGCATACACTCGTAGCACGCACTCATAGCGACGAGGCGTCGATTAAAGATAAGCCAAAAAGATTAAACGTAATAAATAACGATGCGTCTCTTGTCTCTGGTCTATGCAAAATCTTCCATTGAACGAGATGCTCTTATTGGCTTTATATATTTAATGTGTTACGCAAAAAGTGACTGCTTTAGAAAATCTTAGACAAATAAGTGGTAATTTTGACAACAAGCAGTAAACGCACGTTCATCCCTTCAACTTTTGTTTCTTGCACGAATCAATTAATAAAATTACACTCGCACTTGCGATACTCGCGTTTTGTGATGGGATAAATTCTTTCTTCACTTTTCTTTCTTTTTCTTTGCCCTATATAGCTTTAATACAGACAATTGAAAGTTTTGATACTGCACATAGAAAAATATGTTTCTCATTGTCATCTCTGCTCCTGAGAGATTCACATCCGAGTACATCGAAATGGTGTCACGCTTTTTTTTTGTTTTTTTTTTGTTTTTTTTTTAAATAATTTTTTTACTACCCTCGTCAAATAGTTTTACGACGACTAGTTAGTTTTTAAATGGTCGTCTTTTATACGATCTACCATTCATCGATATATTCGCAGTTCGTAACAAATGAATCAACAAAATAGCAGATTGGATACAACGATAAAAAAAATACTTTACAAGTATACGTACATTTATGGCAAGAGAGCGGAAGAGAAAAATGCCAAATTATTTAGCATTATTCGCGCTTCGAGCAGATTATAAAAGAGTACTTACGGATTTCACATCATAAGATGATAAATTATTGAACAATTGTAAATGTATGAAGGAAATAAGCTACGCATTGTACATGATTCGCATCAAATGTAAATCATTGTTGACTTGAAAAAGTCTTTTAGTCTTTTTTTTTTTTTGCGGTTTCGCATAAAACTAGTAAGCGCGTCGCAAGAGAAACGGATCTTATTTTCTCTATGTTGCTTCTAATCTTACTATTATCATTATTGTTATTATTACTAATATTATTATTGTTTTGTTATTTTAATATTATGATTATTGTTATTACTATGAGTTTATTATCATCATCATCATCATCATCGTCATCATCGTCATCATCATCATCAGCATCATCAGCATCACCTTCTATAAAACTCACATCTTCATAATTGATCGCTTTTAATTAAGACAAGAAAAGCAAGTATAAGATGTCACCGAGACATTTTAGTCGAACCGAAATATCAAATAGAACGAGCGTGCCTAATACTTCATAGAAATGGCATTTCTATTCAATAACCGTGTTTGTTTCCTATAATTACTAAAATTAATCAACATTCGATTTGAAGAAAAAAAAAATGAATCGAATACATTATATTTTCTTTCAGAAGAGAAGAAGGCACATAAACGAAATAAATGGCATTCTCGTTCATCGAATACGATAAACACATTCGCATATGATACAGATAAATTGTATTTATTCCTTTTGGCTTTTGATTTTTTGAAAAAAATTAAGAAACTGCATTGACAGACATACAAAGTATGCTTGATAATCAAAGATACGACACGTTACGTTCCGGAATTCAAGCTGTTCCGATAATATTTTGACGCTTGCAGTTGGAAAAAAAAGATGTAAGAAACAGAAACGAAGAAGACGGTCGCTCGAACCAACATCGTGGAGGCGGACAAGTGTACACGTAGTTCCGAGAACGGAGAGGCACAACGCGCCGCTTTTTCGACTTAGACCTTATCATGGAAAACTATACGGGTGCGGAAAATCCAGCGCAATATAAAGGCACCGGAAAAGTATTCCTTCTTCTTTTTTTTTCTTTTTCTTTAGAAACGCATCAACTATTATCTTTCCTTTTTCTACAGGAACATTACTACATCTATGCAGCTCGACGAAACGATCGTTTCTATAAACCATAAGAATAAACTCGCCTCGTCGAGAATGGAAATAGGTTTTTTTTTTAGCTATCCTTCAAAATAGATCTTGAGCCATTCATTTGTTTGAATAGTATGTCGAACTTTGGAAATATTTGCTTCTTTCTCTCATCCGCTTTCCTTTCTCCCCCCTCTCTCTTTCTCTCTCTCTCTCTCTCTCATAAAGCTATTTATTTTTTCTTCTCGTTATCTTTCATCTTTCATTTTATTATTTGTATATCCTGCCTATTATCTGCAAATAAAACAGGTTACTTTCCTCAAGACTTGTATCATTTCCATATATATTTTCATCGATTTCTTCTCACATGGGACGTATGATAAATCTCGCGCTCTTTTTTCAAGTAACATTCAAAAGATGACAATAGTGATCAAAATAGATCAAAATAGACGTCACTACATCATCTTTCCATGTCATTTTATTATAGCTAGAGCTATAGGCAGTTCGATAAATGATCTCTAAATTAAAAGACTATTAAAAGGTCTACATAATTCTCTAATTAAAAGTTAATTTTTTATAAACTTTTCTTTTTTAAATGTTCTTACACGCCTCTAGAGCTGTCATATACTTTGCGTTACAAGAAAAATTATGTATACATTTTAAACTTTTTCTCAACAAATTAAAAAAAAAAAGTGCGCGATATTTTACACGTCGTCCCGCGTACAGCTTTTAGTTTTTGTTTTCTTCTGTTTCTTTCTTATTTAATAGTATGTATATCTGTATATAAACTCTTACTCGCTAATGTATAATTTAAGACTAACGCTCTGCCTCGACAGTTATAAGTACGTGGCAATGAAATATCTTAATATTAATTGATCTCTTACATATGGTTTTTAGTATACACATGTATATATACCAGTGTATGAAATAATTATAATATATCATTATATTTGAGGTCTGACGAAACCTGAATTTTCTGTTACTCAAAACGCGATTTATATTAGAGATATGATGAAAAAGATAAAAAAAAGTGCATTCGAATAATCTTTTAAGTAATAATATAGCGTAATAATATATGTAAACAGTGGATATCTCATATCTTTATAAATATTCTGTTTGTAAATTATAAAATATTTTAATACCGATATAATAACTGTTTCAATAAAGCTTAGCAAAGTGTTTCAATCAACAGAGATACACAATTGTATATTCGGAATTTTTATTTCTGAAATAGTAAAGGTAAATTCTCTTATATTTCTCATCATATTTCTAACATTTCACGTTGCAATATGCATGTTTATATAATATATACACACGTCCGTCGTTTCTTCTCTATAATATTTATGAATATGCATAAAGATAAATAATAATTGTAATAATAACAATAATGATAATAAGAAATAATAGCAATGACAATGATAATGATGATGATAATTAATTTATAAAAAATGTGTGTGTGTGTGTGTGTGTGTGCGTGTGTGTGTGAGACGTGCGTAACCATGCACACAGCGGTACCTATGATTATATAAGTATCTGACAAATATCTATTAGTATGGCAAGAAAAAAATTGACAGGAAATAAATTTAAAATGAATGGCACGAACATTAATACTAAAATGAGACAAAAATATAAACTTAAAACGCAGATAATTGATAATTACATCAGATGTCCGCTGGGAACGATCACAGTCTGTGAAGAGATTTGCGATGTGGATAAATATAAAAATTAAAAACTACCTTAAACACACACACACACACACAAAACGCGCACGCACACACATACGCGTATATTTTTATACTTAAAAATTACATACTTAAATTAATCTTACGTATATATAGTATCTATATATATATAATCAGTATTCAACGAATGTAACGAATATAAGAAGTCCAACGAAAAATATGTATAAAAACAATGTAAAAAGTTATATAAAAATTATAAAGGCTAATTAAACATGACAAATGGTCAATGCTATGATAAGTCACAAAGGAAAATAAGGAATATATTTGCTTCAATTATTTGGGCAAATATGTTTGGATTTACATGTAATGTTATATACATATAGATCCTGCATACAACCTACACATCCACACGTATGCACGCGCACTGCACATACAAGAGAAAAATTTGGAACTATCATAAAAATATAAAATACTGTCAACTTTATATTATATATTAAACTAACGTAAGTTTTAATAAAACAATATATGATTTTTATCTATCATGAAATATTGCTATGCTTTTACATTTTTATAAAGCATAATCAAAAAAATTTTACAATTAATATAAATAATCTTTTTCCTTTATAAAAATGAAATAATTCTATTCTTTCATAAAAAATTGTTTTCTAATCGGTGGGTTGACTTGTAATTCTATTATGTGTACTAGGAATATTATATAATTTTCATTCCTTTTACACTATTTGCACTTGTAATGTTGTTTAACAAAAAAATTAAAAAAATATTTGACAATTTACCGCACACATCATTCATATGAATGTAAATTCAATGATATAAAAAAACAAAATAAAGAGATGTATTATCTCCCTTACGCACACACGCACGCACGCACGCACACATCACGCGCGCGCGCGCATACTCTCTCTCTCTCTCTCTCTCACATCGAATCACTTAGTTTCTAAGTTACATCGACTTTTCATAAAAATATCTTCTTTTTCCTCGTCGTACACGACGTATGGCAAGAATTTTTGACTTGCAGTCAAATTTCTACTCTAGAGTTTCCGTGGAAAATTAGTACTTTTCCCACATATGTACTTTTTGTTTGTGCTATAAAGAGCATATAAGTGTCTATGACTGTTTTTTATTTTTTATATATTATTATTCGAAAAAAGCATTTTTTTTCTAAAAGATACGCTTTATTATATCTCACAAATTGCTCCTATAATACATTTATAAACAGGATGTCCAATTATATAATCAATGAAGTAAAATTTTTTTCAAAACTCACATATATATATTTGAATAAAATAAATAACGTTTTTATATAAAATAAATTTGTAATATGTATTTTGTATAAATTTGATTGCTGATGACTTTTACCAAAATACTATTACATGCAAAATGACTAGAAAAATGAATTGAAAACGTCTCACGTTTCATATCTAAAAAGGAAAAAAGAAAGATGTTAATAAGAGTGATTTCGAATTTGATTAATTTTCAGCTAGACAAACATTATCTTTATAAAATAACTTTGTAAAATGAAACAATGTAAAAAGAAATATGTTAGCCTAGTTACGGGGAAGCTTTATCATAATTGGACATCTCTTGTATTTGCATAAAATATTATCATGTCTCTTGATGTATAGCATTATTATTGTAGTGGGAACATTACTGGCAATGAAAATTACATGACAAACGTAACAAGTTGTCTAGTAAAAAATAAATTAAGATTTGAAGAAGGAATGAGACATCACTTTCCTCCCCTTCCCTATTATATTGACAAGACAAAACGAGGAGGAAGTTAGAAGCACAAATAACGTAAATAACGTAACACATTTATAAAATTCATTCATTCAATTGAAATCATGAGTCAGTCTCGGAGCTAATTATTATCGTCGTTAGCGATGATAGTGACAATTGATTAGCATCTTGGTGTTACCTCTTCATCGAGGTTCTCTCCTCGTCTCAGAAATCTTTAACGTGCCCCAAAAAGTTAAGCTCATGTGACTGATAATGACCAGATGTAGCGAGTGGTGTGACGGTTGATTGATGTGCTACATTTACTGCCGTTAGATGATGATGATGTAGCGAATGATGCGATGTATGAGTATGAAGAATATTATTTGGATGGGGAACCTGAAAGTTCCCTGGTGGCGGGGCTCAGGACAGGAGAGAACCCGGATGTCCACCCGGAAGAACGGATGACGCTGAGACAGTTGTGGTTTGCATATTCGAAACGTTATTTTGTTGTTGATTCTGTTGCGTACCTGCAACAGAAACAAGTATCGTATACTTGATGATGTAAAGAGAGGTGAGAAAAGGAATAAGGAAAAAAAATGATTTTAAGCTATTCTTACCAGCGTTTTGACTCAATTCAGCCTTCACTCTTCTCGCAATGTGACTTCTGGTATGTTTCCGTAAATGATCCTTCCGATAAAATCCTTTGCCACACTCAGTGCACACGTGTCGCTTCTCCCCAGAATGTATTACAAAATGTAGCGTTAATTGTTCCTTTCTTTTAAAAGCTTTCAAGCAAACGGTGCAAACGTAAGGTCGCTCAGGGTTATGGCTCTGTTTATGACGCGTAAGATGGTCTTTTCGTTTCAAGCCAGCGCCACATATGTCACAAACAAATCTTCTCTCTAAAGTGTGACCTAAAAGGTGCTGCTCCAACAATTCTCGTTCTGGATACGCCATGTGGCATTCTGGACAACAATACAATGTCGAACCGTCTAACGCTGTCGTTAAACGAATTTCGCCAGGTTTCGGACGTGGCTTCTTCTCCTTCGGCGTCTTCTTCTTTTTCTTCTTTTTATTATTCGGTGACATCATTATATTGGGCGTTGTCGTAGTCGCCACAGCCACGGAGGTTGTCTGCGCCATTTCCGACTCTTTTTTGATACTTTCGGCAGAATACTTGAGAAAATGATGTAAACTCAATGGCAAAGTGCTAGCTGGTAAATGGCTGAGATAATCAGCTACAGTGGAACCGGGAGTCGCGAGCGACTGCCACGTTGCGGGCATAGTAGCTGGCGTTTGAGTATGAGCGTGCTGTTGGTGATGTTGGTGCATCGTATAATCCTGTTGTTGAGTGCCATTCGTCGTAGTCTCTCCATTCCGCTGTTGCTCCTCAGCCTTCTTTTCCTTGTTCTTGTCCTTGTCTTGAAGAAGGTTGCAAACATCTTGTTGGTTTATAGTTTCCGTAGATTGCTACGTGACAGAAGAATTTACGTTACGTATAAGTAAGCTTAAAATTCAAAAGCGACTAACGCTACGAGAATAATCCACAATGTTGAACGTTTGAACGTTTATTGTTTATCGTTCCGATATAATGATTTCAATATGATTTTCAAAAATGTACTCTGATTGACGAGGAGAGAGAAATTTGAGATAATTATATTTGGCATAAATATAAACTGCTAAAGAATGACAGAGAAAACGAGTCAAGTAATACGTGATTGAGAGGTGTTAGGAAAGTTGCGAAGGTTTTACCTGATGATACGATCGTTTCTCTTGCATTCCAGGCGAGTTGGTTGGTCGTTGCTGAACGGATTTGGCTTAGAACTGTTGGGATAGCTAGCTTTATTGTTCATCATAACTTGCGACTGAGCCGACTGTACGCCGTTGTTCTCGGGACGGTATTTTCCCACAACCGGCACTCCGATTGGAGGCTGGTTGGGAAAATGATTGGCGTAACGCGCGCCTGCACCACTGGAACTATCGGTTGCAAATTGATGGATACTCGGTATGGTGCTGGGGAAGTGACCTCCGAACGGTGGGAAATTCATTGCAGACCGTAAGCAGAATTCGTGTATCTAGAAAGGGAGGAAAAAACTGATGAGTGCCTTTCATGAGCAAATGGAAAAGTGTTTAGTACGAAAAATTCAAGGTTACTAGATGCGAAGGAGATGTATGTGTATATCTCCTTAAGCGAAGTGTGAGAGAAATAAAGGCGAATGGACCCGCGTGGAAGCGAGCCGAGAGGCCGTCGCCGCGCCGGCCGCGTTCCAAATCGCTCCGTTCTCATCGCGTACCTCTACGCATGCCGATGCAACGGCATCTCGACTCGCTGGCATAACTTTGTCTATGTGTAACAGACGCGGCGACAGCGGAGGAAGAGGAGGTGGCAGAGGCGGCAGCGGTGGCGGTAGCGGTAGCGGCAGCGGCGCCCGACGACGATACCGATGACGACGACAACGACAACGACGACGACGAGGACGACGACGAGGACGACGACGACGAGGACGACGACGACGACGACGACGACGATGATGACGAGCGACGAGCGACGCCCGGCGTTATATTTACTCACAACGATGTCCCTCTCCCCATGTTTCCTCGCCGTATCGGATCCTTTCTTCTTTCTTCGGAAGAAATCCCTGTGACAGAGACGAGAGTGCAGATTCTTCTCGCACGTGAGGACGATCGGGAGACGCCAGAGAAAGAGCGCAGTTGGCTTTTTTTTCTGCCTCGGCCGAAGAGATTCTGCGAGACACAGAGAAGCGTCAAAGCCGTGAAAGCGCGTCGGTCAGCCACTCTGTCGTCGATCTCAGCGTCCGTCACCACTCGAATCTCGAATCTCGAATCGGAACCTGGGTAGCCTCGACACTGACAACCTGACGTATGATCGTCAACCGGCGACACCAAGGTGATTCGCGGCCAAGGACACGCCACCGCGGTTAGATATGGCACGCCACCCCTCTTGTTCGCGCGACGAACGTGGTCTCTGCAAACCGGGCTGCACTCGAGAACATGCCGACGAAAAAAAGGATCCGACTATCGCGACTGAAAAAAAAAAACCCGCCGACGAAAGATAGTCGTGGAAGATGGGGTGCACGCGCGCGCGCGCGCGGAGGGGAGGTCGATTGTCAAGGGGACGCGTTACACGCGTAGGGACTAGGGACGCAACCGCCGTCAGCCAACCAGCCCTCCCCCCTCCCCCCTCCTCCTCTTCTTCCGCGCCCCACCTCGTCCGATACTTAGTCGATACGATTCCACGCGCAGCGTGGGACGTGGGACGTGGGACGTGGGACGTGGGGTACCATCGCCGTACGTATCAAACTCGAGAGAAAATGGCCGTGCGTACGATTCTCAGTCTAGCGCGTACCACGCGCGCAGCCAAAATGTAAGAGATACGATATGGGATGGGAGGGTCGCTTACCATTCGGTAATCCTCGGTGAAAACTCGCCTGGAACGTTTCTTCCACGCAACCGGCTGTCACCGGCAAAAGGATTTCTCGCGCGGTGTACAGTTGACACCTGTCTCTCAAACCGGTGTCCCCATCCCACTTATCCGCCCTCTACTGTGCCAGCCTCTTAACTATTTTTTCTCTCTCCCGGATCTCCCGCCTCCCGACGTGACGCGCCGCGACGCGTCGCAGAGCATCGCAGAGCGTCGCAGAGCATCGCACCGGCGTGAACGGGACGAAAGTACCAGAATCGCGAGCAAGATTCTCTATTTGCACCTTTTCCCGCCGATATGCCGTTACATCCCCTCTACATGGATACATCGGCCTTACTTTCGCACACATCTCTTGATACATATATGCATGCATTTTAAAACAGTTTTGGAATTGTGAGCCAACTTTAAATGCTTCCAAGTAAAAAACCATTTTACTTTTAGAACCTCTATTATTATTTCTCGATTCTTTATATTTCGAATTACACATTATCTTTAATTCGAAAACTATTGTAGCCTCGACATTTTTGTATTAGGATTTTCGTCTCAAAATTACCTCAAGAATACGTTGTTAAAAGGAAATTCGGTAATTGCGAGACACCCTGTATATATATGTATACAGGATGATTTCGTCACCCGTGAGTAGAGTGAATCGAACTGAATCGAAAAGTCCTCTACCATTTTGCAATTTTTGCAATAGTTAACAAGATATTATAATGATTACTAAAAATTGCCAAATATTGCTCTTGGTCGTTAATTTTCTTCTCATAAAGTTCCGAGAATTTTTTCAGAATTTTTTAATACCATATTTTCTCATGTTGGTAAAAAATTCTGAAAAAATTTTTAGAGTTTACTTTATGCTAAAACAAACAACTTTTTCCTTTAAATGGCGTCCGATAAATAGTTTTTGCAGAATAGATTAAAGTTAACAAATAAGCGCAAAAAATATTTATCGGACGCAATTTTGTTAAAGGAAAAAGTTGTTTGTTTTAGCATTAAGTACCATGTCCTGTACTACGAATTCGTGAATTTTGGATCAGCCATATATATAAAACTTGAACATAAGATTATTTACAAAGGAAAGGTACGTAACGTGTGAAGAAATGTCTCATTAGAGAGGTAAGAATAATTTTGTATTAAATGTATGTTTTATTTCAGTTTTCTCCTCCAATATTTATGTAAGTAACAATGAAAATGACTTATGTACTACTCTTATCCTAACTACGATAATGGTATATATATCTGTATAATATTATGATAATAAAATAATAATATTTCTTGTACAGTTACCCATTGCCTTTAATTGTAATACTTACAGTAAGAAGTTTTTTTTTCATGTATACATACACCTTTATAAAAAAGCTTTTTCAGGTGAATCACGATTCATCGATTTGGTTAACATTCGAAGATTTTAATTCTCTATATTCTTTGTTATCTTCTATGTTCCTTTACATATTCCTTTGTATCGTATCATTTAATTCGTGTCCAATTGAATTTACGCAAGTATTTCGTATTTGTCCGTAATGATTTTACGACGTGCAAGTTTATTTCTTTTTGCGCAAACATCGATATTAAATCAAGATGAATCCTTTGCGGATTCCGAAGAATTATCGATTGTAGAAACGATAATTTCACAGCAGCGTAAATCATTACGCAAATGCGTAATTCAGTAATTTTTTTCATAATTATTATCCTTTTCCCTTCCATTTCTGAAAAAGTACTAAACGTTATGGGTTCTTTATATGTAATTCTACCACCAACTCGTAACTCGTTATTCATATAGCTTGGGTTTCATCAATCGTCCCCAATACTCTGCGTTTTTACGAAGGCAACATATGCAATGATCTAAATTATAGAAAAATGTAAGCATGCTTCCGTTGATATATTCCTACAAAATACAAATTGAACTTACAATTTATCTCGGCAGATTCCCTTATAATGTCACGATTGTATTGCATAAGAGAAATAAATAGAGTTCACCTCGCGCGCATACGGCACGTACCATTATTATTACATTTCCTCTCACATTCATGAAAATTCGCACATGTATTTACAATCTGTTCCATACGTATTTCTCTCGCGTTTAATTCTTTCATTACGTATTTTTTATCATCATCGTAAAAGCGAATTATCATTCAAATATAATCGATTATTATTATTATTAGCCCAAAACTCGATCGCCATGCTATCTTGGGCGAATCCAGTTCGCGCTTTCAAAAATATATATTTTTGTTTGTTTGTTTGTGTGCGTGTGCGTGTGTACCTATCTGTGTGTGTGTGTGTCTGTGTGTGTATATATATATATAAACTTCATATTTATTTCCAACTTGCGTCATGGAACTGGATTAGCGACAAAAACAATCTTATTTGAGGCGAACGGCAACTTCGTCGCTTCTTTCCACGTACGCTACAACGTGTACGTAAAAGAGAAATTTGTGTATACGCATTTTTTGTCACTTCAGCTCGACACGCTTTACAAGATAATAATTATTATAAACACGAGCTTGTGCCGTGATTAAAGGTGATTCAAACCGATGGCGCGAACATTTCAATTCTAACAAACTGGCTTTGTGTCGCTGGACCAAGGACGTACATCTTAAAGAAAATGGAGGTGTTTCAAATGCCTTTGAAAGAGACTACGTAAAAAAAGTAATCAGTAATCAACTAGCCAACGAAACTTTCGTTCGATAATATGAATTTTCCTATCAAATTTGCAAAACTTAATCAGCGAGTACGCTATGTCGTGTACGACATTTAGCGTGCTGATGATTGAAACGAAAGAACCGCCCAAGTTGATTCGGGGCGGTATGCTGTTGCTAATGCTGTTGCTGTTGTTGTTGTTGTGGCTGCTGTTGCGGCTGTTGCGACTGTTGCGACTGTTGTTGCTGTGATTGCTGTGATTGCTGCTGCTGCTGCTGTTGCTGCTGCTGTTGCTGATGATGAAGCATCGTCATAGCTCCAGTTTCAGCCGCTGTAGGCAAAACTACGGTAGACTGTTCGTTAACCGATATCTGATGAATCTGCGCTTGGGATCCTTGTCCTACTTGAATCTGAATTTGTTGCAATTCGGGTACCGACGACTGTTGCTGTATTTGTTCCACTTGTTGTTGGTCCGTCTGTTGTTGATTATTCTGCGACGTATCGTTCGTCGTATTCAATGGATCCTCTTTGGCACGCTTAGTAAGGTGAGATCTCGCGTGCTTTCTAAGGTGGTCTTTCCGATAGAATGCTTTGCCGCATTCGGTGCAAACTTCGGTCTTTTGCCCAGAATGTATAACAAAATGAAGATTCAAGTGCTCTTTTCGTTTAAAGCCCTTCATACAAACGGAACAAATGAAAGGCCTATCAGGATTATGGCCCAATTTGTGCCGTTCCAAATGTTCCTTTCGTTTAAGACCAGCGCCGCAAATGTCGCATATAAATCTCCTTTCTATTTTATGTCCAATCAAATGCTGTTCCAAACTTTCCTTCTCCGGATACGCCATATTACATTGAGGACAGCAAAATAGGGTCGTGCCATCGAGAGCAGTGACTATACTCACTTGTCCTGGTTTTGGTTTCTTCGGCTTCGGTGGTTTCTTTTTGTATTTTTTTTTCCGCTTAGGTTTCGCTCCTGGCTCCTGTTCTTCGACAACGTCGGGAATGATGGCCGTTTCTCCTCCGGCGACTGTAATCTGCACGGCTTGCTCTCCCGAAGCTGTACTTCCAGAAGCATCGAGACCATCCGGTCCGAGCGGACTGGATTCAATGGTAGCTTCCCTTTTAATAGTTTCCGCCGAAAACTTGAGAAAATGTTGCAAACTAAGAGGCAAAGTACTTGTTGGCAGTCTGGAGAGATAATCTGCGACCGTGGATCCTGGAGTAGCGAGACTCTGCCAGCTGGCAGGCATAGAAGTAATGAATTCTTCCCCACTCTGATTACCTTGACTCTTGACACTACCTCGTTTAATAAGAGCCACGGGTGTCGTGCCCTCCTTAACATCCTCCTTGGACTCCTCTATGCTCTCTCGTAGAATCAAGTCTTGAGGAATCTGGGCAACTACAGTTAGACCTTCGGGCGCTCCCGGAAGTTGTACCGTCTGTTGAATAGTCTGTTGAGACGTAGTGGTCACAGCGGTAGACGTACTTTGTGTCGTTTGATCAGACCTGCAATCGAATTAAAGTGTCAAAATTGGCAGAATCTTTTTTTTTCCCCTTAACTTTGTCTAAGATTTTGCTCTTACAATTTGTAATATTATATTTGTGAGAGTAATAGAACGAGATTTATAGAACGTTGAATAGACTTAAAAATGAACTTACGTTTGCGTAGTCGCTACAGTGTTTTGCGGTTGTACTTGAATTTGAACACCATCCGCGCCTTGCTGACTATAAGCAACAGTGAGAACGGTAGCTGCTCCTTGTGGAAACTGACTCAGGGATATCGGTGCCAAATGATACTTTGGCTGATCGCCGCTGTTTCCGCTTTGAGACACGCTAGGATTGACCACTTGTATTTGGACAGTCTGCTGTTGCTGCGTGCCATCCTTTCCCGGAACAGTAATAGGTAAAGTAATAATTTGTTGCTGTTGACTATTACCGCTCTGAGCCACAGCAAAGCCATTTGGATCGACTGGTCTTAAATAATGAACTCCACCTTCACCACCGGATAAAACGCCGACCACCTGTCCTCCAGTGGTAAGATTCTGCGCGAACTTGGCTGTGGCGAATTGATGAACAGTGCCGGTCGGCAACGAGCCAGTGAATGAAGAAAAAGGCGTGAAATTCATTTTCAAAATTCCAACGATTACACCTGTAACAGGAAAAGATGCATTCTCAGATTATTGTAGCAGTTGACTACAAAATTTGTCTCATCTCTAAAACTCAACATTGACTCAACATTTCCAAGGAAAGGTACATACATCCGTTGTGTCTCCGCTACTCTCTTAAAACACAACGAGATATTACGAGGTGACTCGACTAATTAGAAGACACTATTATGATATTATAGGACAGCTCGAAAATTGATAAATTTTTGTTTTTAACCACTCATACATGTACGTACATATTTATATGTGTGTTGGATGTGCAATTACAAATATCAAAGCATCAATTTTAGAAAGACAGAGCTGATGCAGCCTACAATAGGTAAATACGTAATCAATCAAGTGCTGAAAAAGTTGAGCATTTATTCAAACGTGTAACAGGATTATTTGATTTATTTATCATTTATTTCCATCGCATTCATGGCACACGGATACATATCGGAAAGATTTATTTAAATCAATTATTTGAATAATCTATTTGAGTTGCACATACACACACGTATATACACATCCATTGTTTCAATAAATAAAATTGAGAGATGGACAAGGTGTCCATCGCGCGTTAGCGAACGATAGCAAGATCGTTTCTCTCCCGGTCCCATTTATACACGGCGATTGTGAGCCTCAACCTAATCCAACAAATTCTAAAGAGCGACAAACTCAAAATTCGACGTTTGAGTAGATGGCAGCGAGAGAGAGAGAGGAGGGGGGGGGGGGGGGAGAGAGAGAGGTGAACAACGTGGTTCCGATTCGGAGCCTTAGTGATATCGCGTTCCGCGTGCACGAGGGTGGGGTGAGGACTCCCCCACTTCACCCCCTCCCCCTACCTAAAAGGGATCCGGGAGCAGGGAGGATAGTCGTCAAAGTGGCCCAGGATCCCACCCCACTCCACTTCACTCCACTCCACTCCACTCCAGTGCGCGGCGACGGTGCCCCTACGGGTGCAACGCAAAGGGTAGGAGCGCGTAGAGGATAGGGGGAGGGGGAGAGG
>NW_011627029.1:91545-145637 GCF_000204515.1 Acromyrmex echinatior
GTAAAATATATGATAGGACAAATAACAACACATAATGTCACGACAAAATTCTAACTGTGTAAAAGAAATATTCGAGATTCATCGTTTGGTTTTTTTGCTGTAAAACAGGTAATAATTCTATTTCTTTATATTCCGACTAGAAGATTTTAATATATACAATTTTATTTAGAATCTGGAAATTCTTGTTCTACACTTTTCTTGATATGACAATTGACGGTGTAACATTACTGCATGAAGCATCTTCACATACAAAAGAACATGTTCATTTAATTACAACTCTCGACTGTTGAATTTAATGTCAACTAGATGTAACTCTGCGTTTTAAGAATATTATTGAATTACTGAAGATGGTCAGATTGTGGCCGAAACGTTTAATGTTTTAATTAATGTAATAATAATTATACATCACAAACTATAACTTGTGCTGTGGTTTTTTATGCTCTTATTTTTTATATGTGTTAATATTAGGACCACGTTAGTTTCAAGATAAAATTTTCATTGATTGATACCTCGGACTAATTTTAGTTGGTGAGTGTACAACCGATTATAGAGAGTGCTGTCTCATGACAGTCAGGGCGCGATTATATGGAGCGCGATTTGCATGCGATTTGCGGCCTAGTAACAAACTCACATTAGTATAAATTTTTTTAAACATATTAACTTATTTTTATGCACATTTTATCGATACTCTTATTTTTTTTAACGGATATATTTAATAATTGCGTTTCAATCAATTCCATTAAAAAGTACATAGCAGTGTACAGTAATGTGAGTTTGTTACTAGCCCACAAACTGCGTTCAAACCGCGCTCCATAATGTCAGCGAAAGAAATAGGCGGTATTCATTAGTTATTGACCAATTATGAAACCATTCATTCTAGTGAATTTGCTCACTTTTAGAATTTTCATCTCATTTCAAGATACACAATCGACTCCCTGCTTTTTCATGCGAGCAAAGAAAAGCTAGCGTTTATCCCCACTCCGTCACAATTCAAATTCAGCGTTGAAAAGTTAAAGCTATCGCCTCCTTCCTTTTTATGGAGCAAAGTTTCACTAGCGAAATTACTCCCACTATGCCGTTAATAAAGGAGCGTTGAACAAACAATTTAAAAAATTGAATCAAAAAATGCTTCGAAATATTTGGCCAATCGAGTGGGCTATAGCCAGAATTAGCGTTGCTTCGTTCATAGTTGGACAATGTTGAACTTTGAACTCAGCGCTATTCTGCATTTAATGTTGCGGAATAGCGAGTGCGTCATTATTCTTGTAATAAACCGTCGTACTTTGAGAAGTTAAAATAATATGATGCTGATTGATATGATGGAAGTGCGTAATGTCGAGACGAATAAAGCAAAATGACAAAATCTGAATGCATAAATATAGATACTAAGATAAAAAAAATAATGATACATTACGTGCAATTTCAATGTGCCCTTTTTCGCACTTTTCCATCATGCCAGTTTTGTGTACTGTGTTCATACGATGCAGAAAAATGATAGTAAATGCGTTAAAGCAGTTCATAAAATTGTTATGAGAGTATAAATATTAATTATAAAACATTAAATACTACAACAGTGATAATTGTTTTTACAATTTGAAAAATTATATTTTATTTTAATAAGCAAATTAACACGAAGTTAGTAATTTTTAAATTATATTCATGTTGGATATATCTTTGCATCATGTGAACATAGCACACAAAACTTACGTGCGGAATAACGCTGATTGGTTCCTTCAATGACGTATTCTGTATCTGACGTTTCCTATTCCGGACTGTGTGATTTCACCCTTAGGCTGGAGTTCCATAAGAGGTCTGTTTTCTGTAGCTGAACTAGTGTACACTTTTTTAACTTAAAGTAGAGATAGATATACATTTGATGTTTGTTTAAAGTGAAAAAGAAGGTTCTAGAACAGTCTAAGTGCAAGAACAGAAAACAAACCAGAGGTGTATTTACCGCGTATCGCATAACCGCGTAACCAATCGGAAGCGATCCGCTGTTGTAGTTTCGCATTTTACTGATTATTGATTGCTTACACGACTTTCGCGAACGTAGTAAACACATTTCATGAGACTCCAGCCTTAGGGTATATGCTACATATGCGATTATATGAACTAAATATCAATTTATCAACTCCAGCCTTGAAAAGTGGACGTTGCTATATAGTTTATATCCACTTTGTCAGAGGGCAGAAGTGCGCGACAGCATTTTGCAATTACAGATTTTGGGCCGTCATGTTCTCTTTCAGATTTCTCTTTGCCAGGATCCTTATGGCGATTAGATGTTCGCGTCGCATTAAACTGATTCTACATTAGTTGCAAGCCGCAAGTTTATTACGACAGCCAATATGAAGCGTTGATTTCAAAATGCAAGCTTTAGATTGGCTTGCAACTAATGTAAAACCGACTTTAGGGTGCCGTCACATGCGGCGTAATTTGCGTAAAACTGATTTTATATTAGTTGCATTATAGCGTCGTAAGCGTTACGGCTAAATTAACATCAACACATTAGTCGCATCGCAATGTCGCAATCAGGGTCGAGCTAGATTGATGTTAATTTTTACACACAATTTTTACTACAGTATTTGCGACACGCTTGCTGTAGAATCGACTTAAGCGTAACTTGCACCCACTAATCATATCGTTTTACTTAAACATCAGTTTTTGCCTAGTTACTTTATGCTTTTCACGCTATTTCGTTGTTTTACACCGAAACCTGATGGAATCACCAATCTAATTTGTGGTTCATTTTAGCTTATTTTGTTTAAAAAAATGTACATAGGTTTTGATTTTGCAACAGTACAATTATAGACCTCATTTTGTTTCTGTGACAGATTTCCTAACCAATAGTCATCAACTTTAAGATCGGAATCAGACTACGCATTGAAGAATGAGATTGAAGATTGAAAGATTGAAGTTCGATCAGAACAAAAGGAGTCAAAATTTCTTTGTCCTCATGGTGAAATTTCAATCTTTAATCTTTAATGCGTAGTCTGATTCCGACCTAATGCTTAATATCTCGGATCATAGGACAGAATGGCGCTTTTTTTTGACAAATTCTTTTGTTTCATGTAAAAACGCATCGAATAAGTCTAAGAATGATTCTCTTCTCACAAGACTTTCTGATTTTAATGATTTATCCACACATATGTACACGCACCGGCAGGAATGGTGTCGCCTGACGTTCGGCGCACGGCGCTACCGAAGCGTGTATATACGTAATGGAAAGGTGCCGGTTCCCCAGGCTTACTTTTCGAGATGCGTAGGTTACAAAAATCAATCAAAGTATTTCGTTTAGTATTTTTTTTAGAGTGTACAATAGAAATTCTAATCAGCAATTAGTCGCATTTTCTAATCTTCCGCGAAATACGCCCAATGTAAATACCAGCCATGGTAAAAAAGATAACATAGACTATATTACTTTCCACCGAGGGTTTAAACCAGATCAGAATGTAAATACCCATCAATTACAGTCGAATACAGGGTTGGCCATATTCGACGGAAAGATCTGGCAACAACTGTAACTTTTGACAGAGATGTTAGATCGAGTAACGACGTTTCCCATGATTGAAAAAAAAAACATCTTTCCGTCGAATATGGCCAACCCTGTATTCCCCTGTTACAATCGAATGACAGGGGTATTACAATGCTTGACTGTAGTTGGTTGGTTCTTACATTCTGATCCGGTTTAAATCCTCAGTCGAAACTAGGCCGTGGTGTGCTTAGTTTGCAAGCATCTCTCTTTAAATCTCTGCCTGCGAATGTCAAGGGAAAAGCCTGCCAATTGTAAAACGCTAAACATGGGGCGATATTTATAGTCCGTTTTTATTTTAAAACTGTCTTTAAGTCATACAATGTCCCACTTTAAAGACGACTGTAAGCCGACTTTAAGTCAATTATTTTAGGCTGTAGTCCGATTCGTGCCCACACACTCATGAACAGCATTCATCCTTGTTTAACAAGGACAAAATAATTCCACATTTAAGCTTTGCGAGCGTAAATCGCACTAGATGTCCTAAAATCGATATTAGAAAGACGTCTGTACAAAGTCGACTTACAGTCAGACTCTAAAGACTTGACTTAGCAAAATCAACTTACAGTCAACGTTTGTGCTGTTAGGGAGTCTAAGCACACCGTATTACCTTCCACCATAATACCAGCTTTCGAATGACGTATTCTAGTAAATAAAATATTCTAGTAAGTAAAATTACTAGAATACGCAAGTTACGCTTACGCAGGACTATGTTCGGATTTTCACTCAGGTGCTCCTCGGATGTCATATCATCCTTGTTTAACGTTCGCTAAACAACAAGGATGATATGACATCTGGGAAGCGACACAGCCAGGTTACGCCTCATGTGACGGCATCCTTACAGAAGTCTCTAAAGCTCTAGATATACCAAAGTAGCACAATTTTTTTATCTGAGTCGAAATGCTGACAACTTTCTTATTGGTTATTTTGACTGTCATTTTCTATCTAGTTGTCCGTAGTCTAATAAGCGCTAATATTGGCTGCGAATTCAACAATTGAGTGAGCCCTCGCTGCTATTGATGTATTCTTCCAGATCTAAAATGCTGATTGGATTATCTAAAAGAATACACCAATAACAGCAAGCACTCAACTGTTGAGTTCTCTGAACTCAACCATTCATAGTCGTAGGGTTTTCATTTGATGATAGTCAAGTGCCGCGAGTGTCAAAAATCGGAACTTAACTCGAAACTCAAAATGGGTTCACTTTTATTAACGTAAGTGAAGTCTCCTTAGGCTATCTCTCTGCTCATAATAAACCTCATAAGGGTAATGTCCATATTTTTGTGGTTCTCTTTCATGCTGAGTTAGATAAGGACAAACAATCAAAGTTAATTATTAACAATAGCTATTATTGGAGTATAGAGAATAGGAGGCCGAATTTATATGGACGAGGCCATCAAAAAGCGTAGTCATCTGAATTAGTTCGATCGAGATGTCGCTTTCGTTCTACCAGTTTGCATAATAGGTCGTACCAATTTTACATGAAGAATGTACATTCTTCATGCAGTTTTAATGACAATTTACGTTTTCCTGTAACTGTTAGAGCATGATGTCAAAGAATATCGTCTCTATTCTATTAGGTTTTTCTTCTTCTCCAGATTTTAGCCAGGCAACCTAAAGGCTGGTAACTAGGCCATTAATGTCCACTGTGTCTGGTGTTTATTCGTGGAATGGTTCCAAACCTGATTGAGTCGAGATCGATATAAATGCCCTCTCCCCATTCCTCATTCCCAGACGCTTGCTATCACCCATTGGTGAGTCATGGGAAAAGAGGGAGAAAGAGTTTAAAAGAATAAATTGACCTTCATGTAAGCCAGGAGTAGGCTATATAATTTAGGAGAGGAAAGGTGTGAATGAAGAACAGGAAGAAGATATTGGGGGTGGGGGGTGGGGGGGGAATTAGGAAATTTCTCAGCTATATATTTTCGAATTGAGCTCGCGTTGGAATTAAATTTTTTGCAATGGAACAATAAGTAATTAACCAATTGACTAGAGTCCCCACAGAGACAAGCCGGTGAGTCCACCATATTGAGCCCTGTGCAGGCTCTCATTAATATTCATATGGTTAGATTTTAGTCGGTTGATTAATACTATTTTTTCTCTTGTTAAAGTAACCTTATGAAACCATGTTTTCCTAGAGCTTGTATGAAAGTGTTCATAGTAGAGTGTACCTTTGGAGACTGAAGTTGCTTTCATGTATGCTTCACTTTGTCGATTTACCTGTGCAGTCGATTCCACCAAGAGATCCTCATAAGGAATCCTAAAGGTCGGTTTATATCCATCCACCGCCGATTTAGCGGCCTGGTTAGCAGATTCATTGCCAGTGTGAGTCGGAACCCAGAAGAGTGTAATCTCCCTTCTCTGTTTATTAGGCTTGTTTAATGTAGTAGATTATGTAATTGCGTTACACCTTTGCAGAGTTCTGTAATGCTTCGAGTGCACTTTCTGAGTCTGAATATAATACTCTTTGAAATTCCAAGGTCTTCAATCATCTGAATAGCCTGGTATATGGTAATTCAGCTGAGAAGATGGAAGTTTCAGTTGGCAGTTTGTGTTTAATGTTTCCTTCCATCTCTGATGAAAAAACAGCTACTCCAACAACCATGTTTTTTGATCCATCGGTGTAAAAAGAAGTAACGTTTTGTCTGAATTGAAATGATTTATGAAAGAAGTCTGCAATTAAAGGTTATCTTTTTTATCACAACTATAAATTTCCTTAACATAATCAATCCTCATGAAGAAAATCTCATAAGAGCCAATATGCAGGTGGGTATATGGAGCGACCTCAAACAAATCTGTATGCCGACAATGCGCTTCTCGTATCTACTGGTTACAAAATATTTGAAGTCTGGAGTCCTTGATGGTTTCTATCTTACGGTTTTTCCTGATTGCTGCAATTTCCATTTCTTCCAAGTGGCTATAAGCTAAGTTGAATTTATTAGCCATGGCTTTATAGATGAATTTAGAGGCTGTTAAGTTGAATCTGATGTTGAGATTAATTTCCTTGGCTTCTGCTAGCATTACATTTATTGATGTTAATATGTGATATCTCATTGCTTTCCTGATTATCTTGTATTAAAGGCGCTGTAATTTAACAAAATTCGGCATGGAAGAACTCCAGTTTACCAAAAATTGGCATCCATACTTCACAGCACTGTGAAATGTGGTCCTGTAAACACTGAAAAGGAGACCAGGATGAGAGCCCTAAGCAACACCTGATAGAGTTGATATGATTTTAGAAATTCTCTTAGCCTTGTCTGTCAAATATCTCAGATGCTGTCTGCCTTTGATTGTAACCCCCCCTCCCCCCCAAAAAACGGTGCGAATGTAGGAATTACGTTCTCGTTAATGGTTAAATTTAACGAAGTCTTTATTGCATTATCTTGAGTAAAACTCATCTAGCTAGATTTATGTGAGGACACCTCCAAATTTCTGTATCTCAGATATTCGTGGACCTTATTTACTGAATATTGAATAGATTCAATAGCAATGATATTCCGATGCGTGGAATACAATACTACATCGTCTGCGTACTGTAGGAAGCGAGTATTTGTGTGCAGATGCTGACTGAGATTTCTGAGATAAAGATCAAATAATAGAGGACTTAAAATAGATCTTTGCACCCTTATATGCGATGCATGGGCTATGCAATTTCCCGTCTACGATAAAACTGAGTTGTCTAATTTTGATCAGATTCTCAAAATAAACTTCCTGAAAAGGGACGCCCACTTCCTTCAAGTCTTCTAATAGAATAAATGGATCTACGTTATCAAATATTCAGGAAGATTGCAACCGTAAGAGATTGATTCAAGAATCCAGTTCTCACCGCCGTTACCAGATTATCGTATGCTAAAGCATACATCGAGCCTAAAGCTCGCCTGCGCTTGAGGAAGAATTGGTCGGAATTCCACAAATCAGCTCAGTCTTCGATAAAGTATTCGTTCCACAAGTTTACATACGCATGACATAAGCTAGATAGGCCTAATCGCCTTGCCACCCGGCTTAGGTATAAATATCATCAGGGAGATCTTTCAGGAGCTTGGAAAGATTCCCTGGGAAAAATTTCATTAAATATAGACAACAAATATGTCTCATATTCCGCAGGAAACTGCTCGAGTATCCTGTAACTTATTTGATCTAAACAAGGTGCAGAGTCTCTACGAGAAGAAGCAATCTTTAAATTTCTTCGGAGTTAGCGGGTCACTTAGCCAAGTACTTATATTTGGGTTTTGACTATTCTCGATTTTCATATTTTTAAGGTCCTTGGATTGTAGTAGGAAGACGGGGGACACAACCTGTCTCCAACGACTGCTCGCCTAATATCCTGTGATGAACAATTATTATGAGATGTCTTCCTTTTAAAACTTTTAATTAAAGCTCAGATTTGATTGGTAAGGGTCCTTCTGTTAAATCCATTCACCAAGCTATGCCATCCCTCATGTTTTTGCCATCTCCCTCAGAGAGTTTCTTAGAACAAGACGTGTGAGCCTTCTGGAATTCAATAATTTTCTTTGGATGGAAGAGAAACGTATTTCCTGATGGCATTCCTTCTATTTTGCATCGCTTCCGAGCGGGAAAGCCTTAAATGGAAAGCTCATTCCATTAGAGGGAGATTTAAGGTTTTTATATTGCACGGAAGTGCGCGGAAGTTTCTTGTCTTCAGGATGGAAACTTCTAGTGGTCTGAAGCAGACTTCGTGTAAAGCCATAATGATCTACATCGTCATTAATCCGAGAGGGAAGCTTCTTAATAGAAGAGAACAGTTAATAAAAAACCTGGTATTCTTTTTTAGAGAGCAATATTTTATAATAGAATTTGGATTTCAAACAAATCTGTATACCGACCGTTGTGATCACAGGAAAATGTTCGCTTCCACAGGAGTCAGACTTTACGAAGTAGAGTCTACGAAGTAGAGTCTGATTGCATAATGACGCCAAGCGCGAAGACGCCATAACTAGGTCTAAAATCGATGCTGCGTTTGAGGAAGGATGCAGAAAAATAGGTATTCTCTTATTAAGAATTAGATCATTCTTCTATGACCTGATAAAGTTTTCTTCCCACAGTAGATTGACGTTTGGACCCCTAATCAGTATGATGAGCATTAAAGTCATCTAGAATGAGATAGTTTTTACAATTTTACAATTTATTGAGCAGGGATTTGAAAAAGAAGATAGATATATTTTGTCCGGGATATCTATATATTAGAATGATCAAAATCATAATTATGGAGTATTAATCCATATTTAAGCAAAAAACTTTGATTGCAAGATATTCCATTAATGGATGGTTGACATCCTTAAAGGTAATGATTTCGTATTTTATATTCTTCAGAATTAAAATGCATACGCCTCGATCTCCTGGTTGAGTGATATCATTTCTGACTACATTAAAGCCCTTAACACTGTAATTGCTGTGATTCTTAAGAAGGGTTTCAGAAAATATCATAATCCATCCTGTATACAGAAAATATCATAATCCATCACCACGAAAAGTAAGGAAGAAAAGTGTGCCTCATTCCAAGGCAATTCCACTGAAAGATTTTAATTAGTTTGTTAGAGATCCTATGTTTTGAACTTTCTGAAAAATGATTCGGCGTCGCCGTCATCAAGCTTGCATGGCACCAGCGATTGAGGAAAAAATTGACTTGAATTGAGAGAGTGCATGATAGTTGTGCTGCTCTTGTGAGTTGTTTGATTTAGATCCGAAATCTACTGTAATCGAATTCGTGTACAGGATTGTGCATATGATTTTGTTGTTGAGTGTGGCAGAAAGAAAAAACATCTGGAGGATTCCTAGTGAGGTCGTGTTCGACCTCCCCCCCCCTCCAGGTTATGAAGAAGATGAAGATCGACAATAGTAACTTAGGTTTTTACAAGCTTAGCAATTGCACTGAAAGCATTGGTTAAATCATTATTTTGCAGATGAATAAAGATTTCTGGAACCATTGAGATAGTTCCGTTATGCCTGGACCAGTGCTATGTTTATTTGTATTACGAGATTCCGGCTGTAGGGAAGGATTATTTTAAAAAACAATATCAGTGCCAGATATGTGAGGAGTACTACCGTGAAGTTCGTTAAGACTGAGTCGATGGGCCTCATAATCATATTGAGTTTTGTTGAGCTGAGATAAGTTCTCCGCGATATGAGCGGGACAGTATTCTCTCTTCCGAGGTATATAAGGTTCCTATTTCTTTGAGTATGAAATAGAGCGAGGCTTTAGCACGCGTCCGCGTATGTTGAATATTCCCTCTCTGGCTCCTCCCTACCTAAAAGATCATCTATTATATTTCTGAATATTCTATTGTATCTTTGTTGTGAGGGATGCTGGGAAAATTCGGGTTCATTAGCGGAAGTATGGAGGAGGATGAGGAAGAGATTGGTGTTTTGCTATCAATACAATTTCTAGCATCAGCAATGGCAATGTTTTCAATAGCGACCATACTGATAATAGCGCGTTGTTTAATGATTATAGGATTAGTCGCGATCATTGGCCCAGTAGTCACCATGGTAGTTGATGCATTTGGGGGCTTTTTGGTGCTACACACTTCATTTGCCATTATGTCTATTTTCGCTACAATATAGGTATCTATCTTGCATGAGCCGCTCACCTATTGCACAAGTGGCATATTCTTGGCCTAGGGATGAAAGGGCGGACTTCGTGTCTAACTTTATAAATGAACACTTTTTGTGGCAGTAATTGCCCTGCAAATTTGATACGAACCATCCTAGACGGAACGTATTCTTGTCACCTTTTATGTTCCTGCGGTGAGTCTCTGAACATCTATTAGGGCCTTCGGTGATTCAATGTACTCCTTGAGTGTATCTAGATCGATTTGTTGAGGTCTAGTATTATACGTCTTGTATTTCGCCAGTTCTAAGTTAAGAACCTTAAAGGAATGAAAGCTCATAGGTTATATTTTGAGAAGATAGAGTTTTCCACTAGTCGATTGGCTATTGCCGCTGTTTTGATTACAACTAGAATTTTCTCTCTGCCGATTTTCTTTATTTCAAGTATATCAGGAATACCGGTTTGGCTATTATCCTGCTGATAAGTAGGGGATGTATAACATTATCTCGGCTATTAGGGTATACATATACCACGTACGGGCCCAAGTCACGCGTACTATAGCGCGGCGAAATTTTTTCCGTCGCAGTTTAACTTGTTTATATTGGGTTGACTTCTACGCTAGATCTTGCCTGTATTTGTGGTGTTGTGCTGAATATGGGTGCGATTGCGCATTTTCTCAGAGATTTTGAGAAGAGTCCTCTTCTACATCTGCAAGGAGCGTTTTGGTCTGTGTTTGGAGATCGTCGATGGCCATGGGGACCATGAATCTGAATCTAAATCCGCTTTTTTCGAGGTTTCACTTACATTGATTGCACTCTTGGAAGCAAAAACTTGAGCATCACTTTCTAATACAATCGAGTTACATAGCAAATACGCCATGAGTTGTTTTGCTGCACTGGAAGTCCAACATTTTTATTCCCACTTCTCTATAAATATTCTCTAATAGCACGTTCTAAGAGATTTGGTCGAATTGCGGGGAGCTGGGCGATGAAGCTGTAGTTGTACCAGCTTCAGAAGAAGAGGAGGATTCTAGGATGAGTCGGAGGATGAAGGGAGAAAGACGCCCAAGAGGCATCGCCACTGCCTCCCCCCCCCCCCCCCGGAATGGGAGGCCATGATGCTTTAAATTTGGCGAGCTTATATCAACTATCCGCTTCACAGTCTCTAAAATAGAAAGTAAAGAGACGCCCTGTAAAGGGACGCAAAAGAAAGAAAACTGGCCACGCGAGTCAGAAAGCACAGTTTAAACTCAGGAGAGATATGAGTGCGCACGTTCTATTCTTAGGTTATGTGTGTTCAGTTGGGTGTGTGTAAGCATATATGAGAGGAGTTTTGTGATTCGGACGCCGTCTACCGATTATCACCAATAGCAATTCAGATACCTGAATTTGACCACACTTTTCAAAACCTAGAACGGCCTCCTATTCCCTATACTCCATGTTGATCTATAGAAAAACACTATGTACAGAACAACTCATTAGAAAATCATTGAAGAGATCATTTGATGAACAGAAAAAGAATATTAAAGTAATAAAAAATTAAAATTAAAATTTTTTGTTGTTTAATTTTTATTATATTATGATAATACTTATTTTGTGTTTTTTGTAAAATTGTCAAGTTTTACTTTTATTTTATTACTCCTTGAGTAGAGATTTCATGTTTCTATTCCTGGAGGTACCCCCATTATAAAAATGGGAAATTCTATACTGAAATGATATCTCCGCATGATACAGGTTGGTCGATGCTAAAATCACTTCAAAACAACTACGATGTGCATATATAAACACATATAAACAGAGAGGATGATGGGAGGGGGAGGCAGGTAGGGGCAAATGGAGGGGGGATAGAGGTAGGAGGGAGAGGAGAGAGTGGTAGTGGTGGAGGGAGAAGTAGAGAGAGAGAGAGAGAGAGAGAGAGAGATTGTTTTTTAGAAAAATGTATTTTGTATTTCAAATATGATTTCAATGTATTTTGTATTTGAAATGTCAAAAAAATCCTTGATAGTAATCCTTGAATACGAATAGAACTTACTGGCTGCGTTCGTTAACATTAAGGTTGATAGAAAACGTCTAAGGTTGATAGAAAACGAGTTGTAATGATATATAAGGGAGCGTTTTTATTGACCATAACTAAATGCTGTAATCTGTAAGAATCGACTAATCACAGTCAAGTATTCCCCTCTCATTCGATTGTAAGAAGGAAATACTCAAAGGTGATTGGTCAATTTTTATAAATTGCGGCATAGGACAGTCAAAACAAACGTTCCTTAAATGTCCCTGTTGTAATCGTGATGTAGAATAAAGCCTGTTCTACAATAGGGTTGCAAGCCGTAAGCCGTAAGAAATTAACTAATTATAGTCGATTATTTTTTCATATTTAACTATGATTGGTCAATTTCTTATGATTTAGGATTTGTGATCCTATTGCAGAACAGGCATAAGGCAGAGAAGAACACAGTCCGGAAAGTACCAGAAAAGTTCTTTGTTATTTAAAAATGATGTAAATTTTAAGTGCAATTAATATCATTTGTTTTACAATTAGTGATTTTATGCGACGCTTGTGCCTATTTTATAATTTAAAAAAATTTGGAAGTATATTTTATATTAAAAAGTATTTTGTATTAAAAAAAAGTATTTCGTATTTGAAATATAAATTTTGAAAGTATTTTGTATTTTGTATTTTAAAATCGAAAGATTAAAAGTATTTTGTATTTTGTAATTCAAATAAGATTGCCAATATTTTGTATTTTGTATTTCAAATATTTTGATGATGTATTTTGCCCTGATTAATATTATATATACAAATACAGAGTTGGATATGTATTTGAAATATTTTTATTTAAAACACAGTTTTTATAATACATTTGTATTTTGCATTTCAACAGAGCACAGAAAGTATTAGGTACGTATTTGTATTTAAAATAAAAAAATTGTAAGTTCTTTGTACTTTGTAATTTAAATAATAACATTGATTGTCAGTTTTAGTATTTGAAATACAAAATACAAAATACTTTCAATCTTTCGTTATTATTAGGTGTTGGAATTAATTCGTAGCGTTTTACAAGTGATGGGAAGTACTTTCATTAATGTATTTTTTAATGCTCATGTGAAATAAATAACATTCTTTCATTAAAAAACGCTACGAATTAATTCCAACACCTAATATAATAGTAAAATACAAAATATAAAAACTTTTATATACTCCCGTGAAATAAAAAATACAAAATACAATTATGTTACAAATACTGTTTTTCAAAAATATTTCAAATGTCCATTCCTAAATATGCGTGTGTGCGCGCGCGCGCGCGCGCGCGCGTGTGTGTGTGTGTGTGTGTGGTTTGAGTAGTATACGTCGGAATAATACACTCATATCATATATGTAGAGCGTTAATTTAAATAAATGCAAGAGGTACCACGTATGCATGCAATGGTAGGTCTTATATCTCCTTTCAAATATAACTTTTATCTGAAATATTTTTGTCTGAAATATCTCTCGATAAGACTAATTATTGTCTATAGAGCTGCTAACAAATAAAGATAATACTACAGTAATTTAGCAAAAGAATCGCATAAAAATCCTATTTAATTTTATCACGAAGGATACCGACATCCGGAAGATATCGCTTTGGCGTAACATCTCATCATATAGGAAGGAAGAAACTATGTTTTGTATTTTATCCTGAACACGAATAAACCAACGTTAACAGAGACGTTATTTTTTTCAGGAGTCTCTGTAGTTCAAAACCAATCTTCCTCCCCTCCCCCAGCTAACCCTGAATATTCCTTGAGATAAAAGGTTCTTAAAATCTCCAAAAAACATTTCAAGAATATTCTAAAATATTCTGGAAATATTTATGGAATGTAAAAGCAACAAATATCGGTTAAAAATTCCATTTATACATGTATATCGTCATTATATATTGCGAGAAAATATTCCATTATGGAACGAATCCATATAATACGAATCAAACTTTCTATGAATATTTAGCGTTAGCTGGGTAAATGGAAACTTCAAATTCTCTAATTTTTTTAATCACAAATTATTGTAGGCAATCAAATCCATGAATAACGTCATGAGCAAAAACAAAATATTTACAGTTGATATATATAGACATTATAGATCGATTTGCAGTTATTTATTTATACCAATGGAATGAATTAAAAGCTTTTTAATTTTACAAAATAATGTAAACTCTGTATTCCGGCCACTGTCAAAATTTCATTTCATATATCCTTTAAATCTATCTTTCGAATTAATCATTTCAATCAGGATCGACAAATATTATTACGCAAAATAATCAAAGTTAGGTAATTCTAAGTTAAAAAGTTAAAAGTTAAGTTAAAAAGTTAAAAAGTTAATTAATTTTAACTTCATTTAGTTACATTTTACAGACTCTTAACTTTTTAACTTTACATAATTATATTGTATCAGTAGCTATTAACTTTTAATTTGATTTTTTAAAAGTTAACATCAAGGTTGGGTAGTTGGCGTTATACGGATCCTATACTCGAATTATATACATATTCGTGTCCACATCAGAGATGTATTTTTCTAATTTTAAATAATTTCAAATATTTGATTTATATTTAAACAAAGAATAAACAGGTTTGAAAGCGTTTCGTGTCGTCATGACATACAATAAAATCACAATTTTCTCGAAAAATACAGAAGTGTAATTTACTGCTTTACAAGGATTATTTTTTGGTGCCCCAAAATAATCACGCAAAAGCTGATCAAAATCCGTGAAATATATATGTAAGTCTCTCCTTGTTAATTAAAAAAGTTTTTAATTTTTTAACTTAGTTTTTTAATTTAGTTAAAAAAAAGTTAACTTGAAATCACAAAATAAAACAAATTTAACTTTTAACTTTTCAATTACTTTTTTTTATTAAGTTACTATAAATTAACTTTTATCTTAACTAACAATAAGTTAAATTTTAGGGCTGTTAACTTTAATTTAATTTAATTTAAAAAAAAAAGTTAACTTACCAACCCTGAAAATAATCTTTCAGATTTCTTTGTTTCATGTATCTAATATCTAATGAGGAGAATTTAACCTTATAAAAAATAGAGTATAATATCTATAAGAATACACTGGATATTTATGTGTTAATTAATTTTTATTACATGAAACAAATAAATAAACGTTTCGGCTTTAAATAGTAAACGTTTTGACTGGGTCCATGCTTAGTAAACGAGAATGGATTAAAATGAATTAAAAATTGCATTCATTTTAATTTATCAGAGTTTGCGCTTTAGAGTCCGGAGTTAAATTGAAATGAGTTGATATATATATATATATATATATATATAAATTTGTTTCTGTTCATAAACATTTATAATATTATTTTTTTATAAATAGAACAGTATTTTTATATTCATTTCGAAACAGGAAATCGAATGTTCCTATTCAATATTGTACTCGGATATAAATTCAGGGCTTACATATTTCCGTTACAAATTTTTTTATTTAAATAAAAGTATTTTCATAATTTTGAATTGTGATGTATTCACAGCTTACAATTACAGCTATGTTGAAAGTTTTTTTTAATCGAAGTGAATTCAAACAAGACTTTTTATTCATAATTTTGAACTGAGTATTCGTAGCTTATTTACGATATAAATATTTTTGAATTCAAATGAATAGAAATACGAAATAAGCTATTCATCGTGTTAAAATCAGATGTATTCATGGATTTAAATGGATTCAAAAAATCAGAATCGCAAATTTGAAAATGTTGAAATGAATTCATTTCAATTTATTCTCGTTTACTCGGTGAACTGTTCATGACACATCCGTTATTCTACCAGTTTAACTATAACACTGACAGAAATGATTTTGTTATAGGAACAAATCAAGGGAAAGCAAATGTGATATTTGTTTAAAAAACGTTCGATTTGTTACGATTGCAAATTAATTCGTCAATGTAACAAATAATTACTAGTATCGCTAGCAAATAAGAGGCTCGTATATATATATACAGGGTTGGCCATATTCGACGGAAAGATGATCGGACGGTTGCAAGGTCTCAAATCGTAAGAAATTGACTAATTCTAGTAAAGTATTCTCCCTATGTTAGATTGTGCTTAGTCGATCCTACGACTTAAGACTCCACGATCATCTACGAATTCTATGTAAACGAGCTTAAAGTTTATTCGAAAGATAGAGGTTAGATTCTATATAGTTTGCTTCTGTTACTAATAATTGATTGGTATAGCAGACCATGCTAGCAGCAATCACAGCAACAAAATTTGTTGTCACATATTTACCGATTACCGGTTAAAGGTACTGGTGGCTTGTTAAATTAACAAAATCCTTTTACTCAGTGAAGGATGCAGCCACAATAGAAGAAATAAGTAATTAGGAATAAGGAATAACGCGCGATTCCAACCTATCAGAAACCGTGTATTCCGATGTATCCGATTTCTGATAGGTTAAAATCTTTATTCCTTATTCCTAATTCCATTATTCTTTCTATTGTGGCTTCTAAGATTGCCACACCAATTCTATAACATGATTTAATACAGTTTAACATTTGTACAAATATCAGACGGGTTGTCACTGCCTATAATTTTTAAGATTTATTGACATCACTATACAATGCAGAGTCTCTCCTTATGTTTGCAAATTTTATTATATTGCGATCTTTAATATGCGTTTGATTTAATTGTATTGAAAATGATCCAATTTAAGGTCGAAACATTTACTTATTTGTTTCAAGTAATAAAAATTAATTAACACAAACATCCAGTGTGGTCTTTATACTCTATTATTTTATACATTTAGGACTTTTTGCTTAATTAATTGATTTAACTTATAAAAAATGATTCTATATACAATTCTCACTGACAATGAGTATAATAAAATACTAATTTAATTTGAAAATAAATTAATATTGAATCCTAAGACTCTTTCCGAGACTTTACTTGCGATTCATTCTTGGAATATATATATATATATATATATATATGTATAGAGAGAGAGAGAGAAAGAGAGAGAGAGAGAGGGGGGGGAGGGAAGGTCGGAGCAAAGATAGGAAGGCTTGCGTTCACGCGACGCGCTACACGATCAACCTTGTGAAACGTGCGTGTATGTACGTGGCCTTGATTTCTGAAACCGTGAAAACATCTTGCCGTCTCCTTGGGTTAATTAAACCAAGCCACCAAGTCACTGACTTTATTGGCACGGCCAATTTCTCCTCGACAATGTGGGAAACGAAATAAGTTTCTCATTACGCTTATTGTTTCTCGTCACGTTAACGTGAAAAGAAAAGATTTAGGTAACAAAAATCATGCGAGATGTGAAAATGATTATTCTATTATTATTGATTTAAAAAAACAAAACTTGTAAAAATATCCTATATTGTTGAAAAAAATGTCATCGAATGCGATATTCGTTAAACAAAATATGCAGATTTTCTAGTGAATATGATTTCGAGATTTACATACACATAACTGATTACGTCAACGCGATTGTATTTGGACTTTGTTATGAAATTGTAACTGTAACTTTGAACATCTCTATTGCGAAAAAAAAAACAATTGGATTTCTTAGAAAGCTCGAAGATTTCTTTGCATCGAGAGCATCGACAACAGCGCATTGAGTTAGATTGAATCATTGGCTGCGTTCAGCAAAAACAGCAAATGTTGTAAAATTCTTAGATATGATTGATTTATACATTTAGATCCAGTGAGGAACTAAGAGCAAGACCAATTAAAGAATTTTACAACAGTTGCAAACCTACTTTTTTTTACTAAACGCAGCCATTTATTCATTTAAACAAGTCAAAATGATACTATTAAAATTTGTATGTCATTTTCGATGCGTATTATGACACCGTTATAGAATATTGTTATACGAATCCCTATATATGGGGTTTGTCGTGTTCGGTGCACCTCCCTTTTGGGCGTGGTGCTCACTGCAGACGTTTCTCATCGATTTCTCCACGACCGCCAAACACCATAAGCTCGGACAAGACATCCTTCGAATCTTATTTCATAAATTTATGAAAATTTATCGTAATGTGTGATGTTTTTGTCATGACGACCACGATTATTTTTTTTAATCAAATAATCGCGCGATACTGATACTAATATATTCATGTGCTGGCTTACATCATCGTTTTGCATTCCTTTCGGAATGTCTGTATATACATATAACGGGGAGACAGGCATCACGACAGGAGCAGGTTTTCTTCTGGGTCGATTCCCCTGAAGGCTTAATGGCCTTCGTCATCGTCACACGGAAAGGATTTTGCTGAAATATCTAAAAAAAAAAACAGTTATGCTTAAACTAAAGATTGTGAGAATATCGAAACTTTTTGCAGCATAATCGTAATGCTTGAGTTCCAATATAATTTTGGTGTGGCCCAATAAAATTGTTTTTAAATCTATATTTATCTAAATTTTTACATATTTTAACAAAATTATTCTCTTTACGTCGCATCTAAACTATATCAATACGCTTAACCAAATTTTAAATAACCATACAATTTTTTAATGAAAAAGCAAAAAAGTTTTTGTTAATCACGTATAAGAAAAATAACGATGATACGTACCAAAATATATTTAATTCTCTCAGTGTAGGATGTTTCTTAGTTTTTTGGCCACAATCGATATTTATACGAAATATCATACGAAAATCACAGACTCCCTATTCTCGATCGTTTCTTCTATTAAATTTCAACGTCCCAAGTATCACAACGTTAAAAAACAAAGTGTTAGAAAAAAAGCGCTAAGAAAATGTATACATACAAGCACTTTTCCAGCACAATATTTGCAGGCGCTGCTGTGCTACTTGGGGCACTTGAAATAGTTGTGCGTCACACTCCATAAAAGCGCATAAAACTATGTTTCATTCTCTTGAACCATTGCGCTATAAGACTTTAAATATTGTATTAATTAGGAGAAAAACATGCGAATTTTTGAACGTTCATTCTGCGATAGTTCACGCGAATAGGAGCTTATATACAGATATACAGTAAGTCAAGTAAGATCGTGGTCGGTCTTACTCAAAGCTAATAAAAGATATCACCCTAAATCTATCATGAATCCATAGAGAGCATCTTTATCCTTGATGCACTATCAAGGAAGATTCAGTTGTCATTGAACTTTCTTAAGAGAATCACATTAAGCGCCATGAGTACCAAATACGCATCACGCTGTATTCCTCTGCACTCACCCGAAAGGTCCAAAAATGTCACAATTAGCGGCTGCTAAATATATGAAAAAGTCGAAATCATTCGTACAGAAGTGGGTGCAGCGATATAATGTCGATGATTTACCGGAACGTGGTTCGAAATGCAAAGTGGACAAAAAAGATGATAAAAAAATAGTGAATCTGTTTTCGCGGAATCCTGGCTTAACACTGCATCAAGAACAAGCAAAATTGAAGCAGAAAGGTTTAGATATATCGTACGAAACTATTCGAACCTATCTCAAGGCTAATAACATGAAATGGTGCAACACAATTTTTTTATAAATTAACTCGATCACGCTGTTACTTGACTTACTGTATGTATATTATAGGTTTAAAATTAAAGATAGAATCAAGAATAAATGAGTTGTTTGTGCGATTGCAGTATATATAATGCAGTATCTGTAATCTCTTTCTCTATTTAAGGTTTACTATCAATTTTTCATTTTTCGAGAAATATCATTTATTGAAAAACCTGAAAATATAATATAATGTTCGGAAATCTCTCGTTACGCTCCTGTACGTTATCATATTTCTCCCTCTCGTTCGCCGCGGTCCCGGCCAGTCCGATGACGGCAACTGCACTGACGATGAATCTTTTTTTTTGCGAGACGTACATGAAACTCCATATTAAATTCTTATTCAGCTTATCACTCTTTCGTTTTATCACATTTGTTTATTTGATTTAATTTCAATAATTATGCAAAATATGTACTGTATTAATTATGTACACTTTTCGTATCGATCATCCGTCATAGTTCTAACACAGTAAAAGAAAAGGTTATTTTAAAAATAAAACAATCTCGTAAAACATTGTAGTAAAGAAAATAAGATTCTTCGTATATAATAATAGTTGATCGTTTCAAGTCGTTTTCAATCGAAAGCGATAAATATTTCGAGCATGATTCGTTTCAAGCGATAAAGCTATATCTCGTGTAGGTGTTTCGATCAAGTGCAAACGATGATTGAATGTTATTAGGTGTGTTCCGGAAAGTGTGGAAAAAAAACCTATCCGCCTTTCTACGCACCGCGCACCATCGCAAGTCCTAGTATACCCGATCTACTTTACGTTATACTGGTTATACACATCGCAACGTATTATGTTGACTTAATCTGTGAACGCAATGCACGCTCGGCATTGCGATGCAAACATTTACGAATTTATAATCACACACTACTTGCAAACGATTAGTTTTGCAAGTAGTAAGGAAAAGAGTGGTTGATAATGTGGAATACAAGGAAATGAGAAAGATACAGTCGTTTTTGGCAACGAAGAAGCATACGCACGTATGTGCACTTACACAAAACACGTATACGTAGAGTTCATTGAGTTATGAAGCCATGACCGCGTTTCGAATCCTTGACTGCATGTTTCGCGCGAGCTCGTTGACGCGTTGCAGTCTCTGAAAGGTCATAGTCTCTGAAAAGAGTCAAGAACAGGAATAATTAATAACTTATGCGAGAGCACGTTCGTTTTTCAGTTGTCTACCGATTTTAGATTAGTCGTGTAAATAAGGTTGAATCTTAACCTTGTTATCTGAAATGTTAAAAAGTTTCGTGTGTTATCGATACGTTTAGGTCTATGAATCGCTATATCAAATTTCAAGATAACAATCTAGGTAATTAGCAAAACGTGTCAAATATGATTACACATTCAAGAGAGCTTATTATAATTTCCAATAAAGAATACGCCGTAGTTTCTTTATCTCCTCCACGCTCCTCCTTGCCTCCTCTCTCTCTTTCTGCCTTTCACGTCTTGTCTTATTGTACTGTTAGTAGAGTACGAGATTAGTACGGCTCAATCATTTTCAAGAGTACGAATTGCGATATTGAAATTATAATATTTTTATCCACATTATATTAATATAGCTCGTTAATAGTTTGTCGAGGAAAGAGGAATCGTCGATTAGAGAGTCACACCTACGATTCTTAAATAATTTTTAAGTTCGGTATTAACGTATTAAATAGATTAAGGTTTTGCGATATAACGGATTCTTGAGAAAGATGGCTCTTTCAGCATAACGTTCCACTCGCATGACGCGCGATCGGGGCGATACTTACGCGTCGCAAGACAAGGCAATGTGGGGCTGACCTGACGATGACTAATCCATGCGAATGTGTCATGCTGCAAAGATGAACACGAAGGGATACATATCTGTCATCGAACGATTATGCTTGATTTTTTTCTCTTATGAGCAGACGTATAAATATGTATTTATTTGCTTTTTATTAATGATTCAAATTTATTTATCTGTTTAAAAAAATGTTTCACGAATTGGCGAATTGTGCATAGATTATACATTGTGCGTATAGCATCGATGATATAACTATATTAAAGACCGATATTCTTATGAGATTTGCGTCCCTTTGCGTTAAAAAAAAAGCTCTGTTTACTAAAACTTGAAACTCTTATGTGATTAAGAGTAAGAAATTGATAATATAATAAATGTTATCGTATTATCATTTGGGTTTGATTAATGACAGAGATGATAATTGTAGAAAAAAAAAATTGTAATTTTGCGACAATATCCATACAGCACCGAAAGTTTTCAAAAATACCTCAGAGATGTTTCAACTGAAAAGTGAAATATTTTATGAAAGTTGCGAAATATATCTGCAATATTTCTGAGAATAGCATTTCTGAGAAAGCTCTGGAATAGCAAAATGTTCGCGATTCTTCCACATAAAATCTTGTTGAAAGGTTGCTGAAATGTTACAGAAAGAATCTGCAACCTTTTTGAAAAATTACCGAAAAAATTTCAACCATTTCTAGTACTTCAAAAATGATATTTAAATGTATATTTAATATATTTTAATATATATTTTAATATCGATGAATTTTGTAGTGCTGTGCGTATGTAATTAAAAAACGAATTTTATTTTTTGAGTTAACTATAATTGCTCGTTTAAAAAAAGCCTTGACACATTAATTACATTGTGTTGCATGTACACGAGTCTATTTTTCTATATAATATATATTTAATAAATATATTTTAATTGATACTTGAATAATATTTAAATTTATTATGTCAACATAATAAATTTAAATATTGTCTAAGAGTATCAATTAAACATATATTTAAATATCTTTTCTGAAATACTTAAAATTTATTAAGAGCTTTGTGTGATCTATTTACAGATTACAAAACTTATTGAAATAAATGTAAAGTTTGTGTATTATCATTATCCGTTGTAATATTAAATCAAACTGACATATATTAGAATATTGAATCAAGGATCCAGGTAATATTTTATAATTATGACTATAAAGATGATAATTTGAAATTTTACAACTAAGACTAAATATAAGAACTTGAATTTTTATTGATCAATTAAAGTTTTTATATTCAATTATAGTTATAATATATCAATTATAGTTTTTCGTTATTAACTATTAAAAATAATCATTTTGAAATGATTGAAACGTTAGTTTTTAAGTATTTGAAATAATAAATTATATTTAAGCAATTTCGAGAGATCCAGCGTGGCTCTTCTAGTCTTTAACAATTAAGTTGAATGATATTCATGTAGAGTCTGATACCGAAATATTAATTTGTCTAAACTTAAAGTATTTTTCAAAAGTGGTAATTATATCGCCAACTATTTTGATTAATTGATCAAATATCACGTATACATCACGTGTTTGTATATATAACACATATTTATACATATATGCAGGTATAAGTGATTTTTTTTTAATAGTGATTATGTATATGTACATTATATATACATAATTACTATTAAAAAATCACTTACACCTGCAGTTTCCACACAATATCATTATTCATATACAAAAGTCGCAATTAAAATAGAAACAAATAATAATAACATTAAAATGACGTTAAACTGAATAGTAATTAATCAAAATATGATTTTTAGTAAACATTTTGGAACTATTTTAACGTTATAATGATTTTTTGTTCCGTTTAAATATGTTTTTCAATTTATTGCATATGATAGGTTTTAGAAACATTTCTGTTAAAACATTTCATATGATATGTTGTAGAATCCTTTCAGAATTGTTGCATATGAGATAATATGTAAAAAGTAGCAATACCCGATAATATATTATTATGTTAATTTTTTAACAAAATATACATGTATTATTTCATTATCAAAGTTGATTATACCGGTTTCGTAAATTTTTGCCAAATGCTTTTGTGTAGAGCGGACTAAACTGAGTTGAAAAGTTCTTTACTATTTTGGAATTTTTGCAATAGTTAACGAGATATTAATTACTAAAAATTGCCGGATATTGGTCTTCAATAATTTTTTACCGAAATAAAAAACTGTCAACTTTATAGAAAAACTACACAGACAAAAATTGTTTATTTTCTTCATAGAATTCTAAGAATTTTTTCAGAATTTTTTATCAACTTTTTAGTACTGTTTAATACTATTTTCTTATTTTTACCAACATAAGAAAATAAAGTATTAAAATATTCTGAAAAAATTCTTTGTAAAAATTCTGAAAAAATTCTCAGAACTTTATGAGAAGAAAATAAATAATTTTTATCTCTTGTTGTTTTTCTGCAAAGTTGATAGTATTTGAGTAAAAAATTATTGAAAACCAATATTCAGCGATTTTTAGTTAATATCTAACGTTAACCATTGCGAAAATTGCAAAATGGTAGAGAACTTTTCGACTCAGTTTAGTTTGCTCTATCTACACAAAAGCGCTTGACAAAAACTTATGGGACACCCTGTATATAATATAATATACATTATACATACAATATGTATGTTATTATCAGAAAATGGAAAATTACTTTTTAAAAGTAACAAGTTACAGTTATTTGTTACCGACTAAAAAGTAACAAGTTATCGTTACTAGTTACCGATTTTTAAAAGTAACTCATTATCATTACCGAAATGTAAAATCAAAACAAAAAAGCCCGGCAGGCTTAACAAAAATTCCAGTCAAGACAAATCCAGTCGAGACAAATATGTCCGGTTTTCTCTCTCGTCACAGAATTAATTCCTAAATACGAGTGTATAAAAGTGTATAAAAGTATATAAAAGCACTAAGAACATATCCTCACCATTTTTATCTGATATTTTGAAGGCATGGCTAGACTTTTTTTTTCCTAGGGACTCTAGGATTTTCTAGTCTCAAGCGCTATGAGTGACTGTCCAATTGTGTGCAAAGTAACAATAAAAGTAACTTACCATTACAGTTACCAAAGAAAAAAAGTAACGCAGTTACCAGTAAAGTTACCAAAAAAGTAACATATAACTCTGTAACTTCGTTACAAGTAACGAGTTACTTCCATTCCCTGGTTATTATATTTCACTGCGTTTAGATACTTTTATATAAAGCAACTTTTTTAATATGCACTAATCCAGTGTAGTGTACGTACAAGTGATTGAATTGACCATAAGTTAGCATCAGTTAGCATCGAATAAAGTACAATATCGAATATTATCGCATAGTTGAGATCCCTGCATATACCGAATGATGGCATCAATCGAGTGTACGACGATACTGTTATGAGACTGTATTGAGTAGAACCGTTTAAGAATCACGTTACAATATCTTATGCTATATTCCACCATAAGTCACCATCTCTTTTTATCTCGTAAACTAAACATAAAAAATATAATATAGATGTATCAATCAAATTATAAATGATTTGAATTGTAAATTATATTTATATTGAGAGCACAAAGTATTGATTGAAAAAATTATCTATGTGTTTTAGAAAATAGAAAGGAGTATATATAATTTGATACCTATCTATTATATCTATTATATCTTTTATCTATCTTAATATTTTTTCGTCCTGGTATGACCAATTTGTGATTGTCGCATTAATGATTGACATGTATGTGTATAAACGTCATTTGATCATATGGATCAATGTGAAGAGTCGGAAGGTGGCCACTGCATCGAGCTATACAAGGACGTATTATATATTATCATCTGTATAAAGATGTATTATACAGGGTGTAACTGAAATAACGCCTATTAATCATATAATTATTCCTAATAAAAAACTGAGACGAAAAGTCCTCTATCATTTTGAAATTTTCGCCATATTTTTTTTAGTTACCCAATAAGCAAAATCGATGTATAAGATAGCTTTAAGATATCTTTAAGAGTTTTTTAAGAAAAATTCTTCCAAATATTTCCAAAAAACACAGAAAGATATCTTAAAATTGTCTTAAACATCGATTTTATCCGTTTATTCATAATAATTTTTAGAAATTAATATCTTGTTAACTATTGCGAAAATTGCAAAATGGTAGAGGACTTTTCGATTTGGTTTTTTTTATTAGAAATATCACTGTATGATATAGTGGGCGTTATTTCAGTTGCACTCTGTATACTTCTGACAAAAAACGCTACAACTCTTATTATATCGAATACATACATTATTATGAAAAAGTTGTGCATGCCTTGCTCCAATTTATAACATATATTATATAATCATTTTTACAGATGATGAGGTATGTACACTGTTGTGCTCACAACAGAGTTCAATCATCTAAATCTATAAGTTGACCATTTGTTACGTACATTTATCATTTTTAATTTGCAAGATAAAAAAAGGAGTAGCCATTTATGGTACACGCTGTATGTATAATCTGTAATGAGAGAGGGAGAGAGAGAGAGAGAGAGAGAGAGAGAGAGAGAGAGAGAGAGAGAGATGTTGTTCTAAATATTTTACAGTAAACCTTTCGTTACATTCTTTTTTTCTCGGTAGCTCAAGTTATGTGCATGCGCGCGCATTTTGGCGGCGTTGCGATGACGGAACCAAATGTTACCTCACAATACTTGCTGATACTGATGTCCCATCGATGTAATATCTATTTGCTTACTTTTGATATACAACATTTAACAATCATAAAGTCTTTATTTTCTTGCGGGCAACATTAATCTGATCGTTACTCGAGTCGTCCTCGCGAACCATCGCGAATTGAATCTGTCGAAACTGAAGATATGCGATAGCTAAGTCGCATTTTCAAGTTTATTCGTTGAACTGAATTTTTGATTTGATAAATTTAAGTAGGTATTTCGTTTATTCATCCAAATGACGTGTTCCGTTCATGAATCGTTTCATGAATCGTAGTGACAACTTGCGTGTATTAATACGTGTCACGTTCGTGCTAAGAAGAAGGCCGATGTATAACATCGCGGGATGTTTCATCCTTACGACTTGGGAGCTAGTCTTTCAAGACCTTGGCGCCAGAGACCATATATGGTGGAGACAAGGTCGAGATATCTTGGGTCATTGGGTCTTTAGGACGCGCGAACGTTGTGTGCAACAGAGTTAATTATTTTATTCAAAGAGAGAGAGAGAGAGAGAGAGAGAGGCCTATAAGAGCCTAATCCGTACACCGAGATATCGGATGAGACTGTGTGATTATACGCGTATAGGTATACATCGTCGTGCTACGTCACACTGAGTAGATCCGATGAAATTATAATCATAGTATATTAATCGACATATCACGTCGACCGCGTCACGAAACCGTTTTTAAATGACTCAAATGTAATCGGGCGTTTCTAACAGCGTTCCTCGATCATCAGGCACGCGGTCGTCTCGTGGATGAATCATCGGAAGCGCGCGAGTGTTGAACGCATGGGAAACGTAACGATTCGACGACGATTTATCACCGATTCGAATAGTATCCGTTTCTTTGTAAATCGTACGTAACCGGTCACGTATTCGTGAGGAAATCATGAGACAGCTCGGAGAAGAGAAGCGTATCGATTTTGAAAGCGGGTCTCTCTCTCTCTCTCTCTCTCTCTCTCTCTCTCTCTCGTAGTCAGACGGGCGGCGCGGTCGAGTCTCGCACCTTGTGTCCGTCTGTCCGTAATTTGTATAAACCATGCAGTCCACGTTATATCGATAGATCGTAGGGTTTGAATTGCGTATGACGTGACAAAATTAGAGTGCAATGCACTCGTATTCCTGCCCTTGAATTTTATACACTAGTCTATACGTATTATATACCGTAAACTTACCTTATCGCTGTTCTGAACGCTTTAGTGTATTCTGAATGCTTCAATTTCCTTATACATATAATATACACATCGATTTGTATCATACCAGTAACTGCTCTGTAAAGAGGGAGAGAGAGAGAGAGAGAGAGAATATGTAGAAATTTATACAATTATACGTAGAGAATGTAAAGGAAATTAAAATCCTTCTGGCGGATTACAGCGCTACATCCGATGATAATTAATTCTTCGGAATATTCCAGTATTACTGGAATACAATTTTTGATTAATCGTCAACTTGTTCGAAAAGTCGTTAAGGTGGGACGTTAAATCAAGTATTGGAGAATATTTAAAGGGCCACCTCATCGACGACGAATGTCACGTATGTATGTACATTACGTACGTACAAAACAACTGATAATAGGCTTCCGCTGCGACGGTTAATTTTCAAGCGAGTCTTTACGTTAGAGCATATACTTCCAGGAGAGACACGCGCTCTCCGTATCGTGCGATTTGAAACGGCATTTGGAGAATCTAGCCGCTAGCCGGCCGACGGACCAATCGGCGCGTTGCTTTCGTTTTATGCCCATATATGGGAAGAGCTGTGGATCCGCTCGGTGGGAGAAGTTGGATGGACGAGTCTATTGCACGGCGAAGGGTGTCTCGGTAGATCGGTACGTATGTAGATACGATATACGTATGTACTATGTACCACGTATGTGGGACTGTACTGGGACTGTAATGGCGATCGAACGACAACGGCGTGCCATTTCTTTCTCTCGTATCGAGATACGCGACGATTTCTCGCGTAATCGCGAGCCTCGTGCTAAAAATACTAAAAATGAAGAGAAGGCGAGAGGACGGCGTTAGATTTAAAGAGTCGGTAAAATTGCATGCCGACCACACCTTCGGACGAGTCCACGTAAACGTGACGCGCGCGACGCGGTGCGGCGAGACGCGGAGAGGCGCAGGGCGGCGTGCGCGACGCGATACCGGCTTGGCTTACGGCTGACGGTTGTTCGCTCGGACGATCTTGCTCACAGCGTTCGCGGTGCTGCACGGTGTTCGTTCCGTTCCTGCTCGCCGATTAGCACTCTCGTCTCCGTGTTCCAATTTCTCGCGGCAGCGCTTAAACGCGGCATACAACGGCGTAAAACTACTCAGGGCAGAAAGAGGTAAGTGTGTGTGTGAGAGACGCAGTCACGTCGCTCGCGCTGTATTTTTTCTTTCAATGTTCTTTCAATTGTGGATGATTTCAATTGCGTCGGTCCTTTCGATCTCGAGTCTCGTAGGTAGGCGAGGAGAAAATGTAACGAGCGGGCGGAATCTCTTCCTTCTTGTTTCGCTCCGAGCTTTCGTGAACCGGCTTTCTCGCCTTCTTGCCTTCTTGGCGACAAGGCGACGAGTCGTTGCCACGTTGCGACTCGAGAGGACAGGTTGTCGAGTGGTCGTAGAACGCCACAGGACACGCAGGTGGTTGTGGCATCGACGCGACGCCGATGTTCTATTAATAGCAACAACTCGCTACAACGTAGTGCGTTACTAACCTACGATCACCTACGAAAGATTCGCGCTCGCTTGCTTCACGATACACGCGATAGTATGGATTATACTCGTCACCGACGAGGCTCGATTAGGAATAAAACGTACGAGATCGCTGAAACTCCATTTTTAGGCGTTTCCCGAATCGCGCGAATGCCTACATGACTTATTTCGCCGCGAATTCGTCAAAGCGATATCGAAAAATCATGTAATCGGCAGACGACGCTCGCCCAATCTATTCGGTCGAAGAGTTTGATTCGACAGTCAATTTGATAGACGGAGATGCGTTCATTGCACACACCGGCTTGACGCTTACCGTCAGGTCGTCGCCGCGTTGCGTTGCGTAGCGATAGCGGGGTGAGGAGGGTAAGGACGGTGAAGACGGTGAGGTACGTGGAGAGAGTGGGAGGGAGGCTGCGGAAACCCCTCTGTGTCAGAGTACTTCCATATATGGTAAAGAAAGCCAGGATTGGTCGAGGGTGTCCCACCCTTGTGCTCGCCGAGTGTCGGTCCGCTGCCGAGTGGGAACAACGCATCTGTTGGTATTCGTATTCGTATAATACACCGCGAGCCCCGATCCTCGGCTACACTCTGTGTTCGGTGCTGGATCGGTGCGGCAGTGTCGCCACTTAAAACTTGTACATAACTTGAACTTTTTACACGAAACGTAAGTCTATGCGAAGTGCGAAGCGATCACGATTATTCTTTATTCGTTATTCTTTATTCATTATTCATAATTGATAATTCGTAATTCGTAGGGAGGATTAGAATTCAAGTGCGTGGCGAATTCTAATATCCGGAATATCGGTAAATCTAATACGCCGGATATACGTATATGTATATTACATGTATATAGTATTTCGAACGACATCATACATGTATATTATTCATACCAAGTGCCAACGACAGGATGATGAATGTGCATTTCACTGGGTGGTGCGCGCAAGCGCGTCGAAAGTGATTTAATCTTTGTGAAGATGTTATATATTCGCGAATGTGAATGTATCCTAACTACTAAATTAATTATAATTGGCGTGATGAGGTAGTAACGGTGATTAGGTTAGATACCTATCTTGAAAAAAACGCGTCTTGAAAAACTCTGCGTCCTCTTTTTACGTCTGATGCAGCGCGATAAATTGCTTTGACTTGCAGTCGGCGATAAAATGTTATTTGTTTAAAAAATTAAAAAATGAAAATTATATTTGCCGTTTAAATCGATCGTTCGTTGTCATCTTTCATTATCGGTTGTGACAGTGTTCGAAAGGACAGAATGGAATGACACCGGTTGGATAGGACGGGGTGGGGATGGGGATGGACGATAACGATAACGTTGCTTTCGCGTCTGCTCAGAGGCGTCTCCTCTGCTGTCTTAATTTTGCTTTTTCGCTACTCTCTTTTAATTCTCTCTTTCTCTCGACATACGTATTATACAGGGTGTCCCGAAAGTTCTGGCTAATCGCTTTTGCTTTTTGTAAATATTAATTACTAAAAATTGCCAGATATTGGTCTTGAATAATTTTTTACTCAAATACTATCAACTTTACAGAAAAACTGCAAGAGACAAAAATCATTTATTTTCTTCTCATACAACTCTAAGAATTCTTATCAACTTTTGTAGTACTGTATTTTCTTATTTTTATCTTATTTTCAGAAAATACGGTGTTAAACAATTCTGAAAAAATTCTCAGAACTTTATGAGAAGAAAGTAAGTGATTTTTATCTCTTGCAGCTTTTCTATAAAGTTGATAGTATTTGAGTAAAAAATTAGTCAAGATCAATATTTGACAATTTTTAGTAATTAATATCTTGTTAACTATTGCGAAAATTGCAAAATGGTAGAGGACTTTTCGGCTCAGTTTAGTCCGCTCTATCTACACCAAAATTTTCGGGACACCCTGTATACATGTGTATCGTTCGCGTCTTCTCGAATGATGGAATTATTAAATTCTTATGAAGCTTATTGTACTTTTGTATTTTTCCACGCCACCTTAATGAGTTTCGAAAACATTTACCGGCTGATAATTATTCATCGATATTTACTTACGTTTATGTAATATATTTCTTAATATATCTCTTTCTTTAATTATTTAAGTCTCGACTTTCGAGACGAGAGAGAGAGAGCTGCTCAGAATTTCATGAAATTTAATATACTTTTTAATTTCATGACATTACATTAAATTTAATGTATTTTTCATAAACATATTTAACACACATACACGTTTATTACATTTAAAAGTAATAATTACTGTAACTTAATTCATTTTTCAATTAAATCATTCACTACTTTTAATTTCGTTTACAACCACATTTATAACGAGCTTCATTTATGTACGCGTGTATGTGTGTGCGTGTAACTTGCCTCTTGGTAACGTATTGTATACTTGCGCGCGAAAATATTGTCTCGTTATATAAACTAATTGTGATATCAACATTTGTTTTGTAGATAAAGCAAGTAAGCAAACATGTGTGACGAGGAAGTTGCCGCGCTCGTAGTCGACAATGGATCCGGTATGTGCAAGGCTGGCTTCGCCGGGGATGATGCTCCCCGCGCCGTCTTTCCCTCGATTGTCGGCAGGCCACGCCACCAGGGTGTCATGGTTGGTATGGGACAGAAAGATTCTTACGTCGGTGACGAAGCTCAATCCAAGAGAGGTATCTTGACGCTCAAATATCCGATCGAACACGGCATCGTTACCAACTGGGACGACATGGAGAAGATTTGGCATCACACATTCTATAACGAACTGCGAGTAGCTCCGGAAGAACATCCGGTTCTCCTTACCGAGGCACCTTTGAATCCCAAGGCTAATCGCGAAAAGATGACACAAATTATGTTCGAGACGTTCAACACTCCCGCCATGTACGTGGCGATTCAAGCTGTACTATCGCTCTACGCGTCCGGTCGTACTACCGGTATCGTGCTGGATTCAGGTGATGGTGTTTCTCACACTGTACCGATTTACGAAGGATACGCCCTGCCACACGCTATCCTTCGTTTGGATTTAGCAGGCCGCGATTTGACCGACTATCTTATGAAGATTCTCACGGAGAGAGGATATTCCTTCACTACTACTGCCGAACGAGAAATTGTTCGCGACATCAAGGAGAAACTTTGCTACGTCGCGCTCGACTTTGAACAAGAAATGGCCACAGCGGCCTCTTCCTCCAGTTTGGAGAAGAGTTACGAGCTTCCCGACGGTCAGGTCATCACTATAGGTAACGAACGATTCCGTTGCCCCGAGGCTCTCTTCCAACCCTCCTTCCTAGGCATGGAAGCTTGTGGCATTCACGAGACTACGTACAACTCGATCATGAAGTGCGACGTCGACATCCGTAAGGATCTGTACGCCAACACTGTTCTATCCGGCGGTACCACCATGTATCCTGGCATAGCCGACAGAATGCAGAAGGAGATCACTGCCTTAGCTCCGTCTACTATGAAGATTAAGATTATTGCCCCACCCGAGAGGAAATACTCTGTATGGATCGGTGGATCGATTCTCGCGTCGCTTTCTACCTTCCAACAGATGTGGATCTCGAAGCAGGAATACGACGAGTCTGGACCTTCCATCGTCCACAGGAAGTGCTTCTAAACGCGTTCTCGATTACATTTACTATCATTCCCCGATCCCCGAGACTTTGAGAAATGAGAGAGAGAGAGAGAGAGAGAGAGAGAGACAGAGGGAGAGAGCGAGAGAGAGAGAGAGGGGCTTTTGTCTCGTTTCGCAGGCGGACGTAACATCAACTTCCGCGACGATTGCCCTTTGGTTCCTCCGGGGCAAAGGTAGCTTCTTTCAATTCGGATGTACGTGTTTAAGATGCGTTGAGGTAAGCGTCTCCGATTAAACGAGAGGAGAGACAGAGAGACAGAGAGAGAGAGAGAGAGAGAGAGAGAGAGAGAATGAGAGAAAGAAAGAAAGAGAGGAGCTTACGATATATCGCCCTCCTTCCGCGATTGTTCCTCGGTCTTGGCGGTAACCCAAAATAAATCGACGGCTCATTCTTGCTCGTTTTAAACGTGGCCATTTTCCATCGTTTTTCATCTATTCGATATAACGATCTTAAACATGTGCCCCGATTTCTGAATACCTTTTTCTACCTTATAGTATCGAGTCCTTTGTATTATATATTTGAATAAAACTTGTGTCTCTACGGTAGCATTTAGTCAAACATTCCTCCCGAGACATTCTTCTCTCAACGCGAGAGTATAAAATGCTTCTTTTGTGTTAGACTCTCCCGTAAACATCGATTGCCGATTTTCTTCGAAAATTCGAGCAAGAAACGTTCACGCGGATAACTCTACAATTTCTGTCGCGGGAAGGACCGTTGATTGATGATACTCTTCTCGTGGATAGAGAGACGGCAGAGTTCGGATAAGATGGCAATCAACGTCGATCAATGCATTCCGATCAATGTGCGGTATTTTTAAGAGATGCTTGCGTCAAAACTGAACATACATTGTACGTCATTCCGCGCAGAGACGAACCTCTGACTTCTTACCTGTTTCATTCCGTTTACCATTACAATTTGCCTATCGTTGAGGGAAAATATGGCCTCCCACCCCCTCTTTTTTCTTTCTTTTTCCTTTTTTTTTTTTACATGATGGGGTAAACCGCTGATCCGGAAAGGTTCTACCAACGTTCGCTAAAATAAACGAAAAAATGATAGGCACCACGGTTTCGACCCCGTAAGTTAGCCAAAGTATTATAATTTATTCCCATTGTATTGCGCAAGACCATTCACGTACACATCTTAAAGACTACTTTAGACTTATGGGATTATAAAATAAAAGTCTGAAAAATATGATTGTGATTTATAGTTTTTTCATTAAATCGTCCCAACCTTCCGCTCTCCACATTTCGATCTTTTCTAAAGTAACCTTAATTTTTCTATAGTAGATTGCTAATCTTTAGGAGGTGTAAACCTTTCTCGTATTCCTATAATTTTTCTCGTTTAGTGCACGCCGATCTTTTTACGAGTTTTTAGTTTTTCTATTACATCCGTAATGCAAATTGATATTTTACTCTTTCTTTCTTCCCTGAGCTCGGAAGATTGTAATTTTATTATCTACTTGGAGCTCTGCAAAGTTCTTTCGAAAGTTACTTGCACCTCGATATTTTTCCTAAGGAAAGATTTTCTTAAATTGGTGTCGACAAATTTATAATTGTATAAGAATTCTAGGCAAATCTATACAAATAGATATATAAAGCGAAAAATTGATTAAATAATAGAGATAAAAAAATGATAGAGAGAGAGAGAGAGAGAAAGAGAGAGAAGGGTAGTAGTAACATAACAGTAACAGAATAGATCTATAAAATAGATACATAAAATAATTGCAGTCGAAATCCAAATATTTCAATTTAAGAGATAATCTTATCTTACACAGTTTACTTGATAAAATTACCTAATTGTAAATTGGAATGATCGTTTAATACTTGGACGAAAATATGATCGGTTGATTTCGGAGCAATATTTGTAAATGATTCTCCATCCATCTCTTTCCCCTTCCTTCGTCTATCTCTTTTCTTCTCGCGGCATGTAAATTATACGTTCACACACACACACGACACGCACACACACACACACACACACTTGAGGTGGCTGATTTTGAACAAGATGAAAGACGTGAGTGCAGCATGTCAACATCTTTATGATAAGTACAGTTGCGTTGTCGTATCAATGGGAAAGTACGTATCAACAAGTCGATGATCATCGGCGTTTATCAGTGGTTAGTAGATGGATATGTGAACAAGACGAGAGAGTAAGTGAACGAGACGAGACTAAACGAAACGAGAGGAGACGCGACATCCTGTCAGATACTTGCGTGGTTTGAGAATTAAACGCTGGTTCGACTCGAGAGAGATGCCCGAGGAGAATATTAACGATCAGTATCCAACATGGGTAAGGAAAAGAGAGAGTTAATTTTGTTTTTTCCGCATATACTTATTTATATTGTCCATAATTGACATATAGTACCGAGTTTACTGACCCTAACCTCAACTTCTTTTTCAGTCAATATAAATATAGTAGTTAATAGTAGATTAGACTAGATTAAATAGTTGGCGGTTAAAGAGATCTCCGTCGTAGGTTGGACTCGTGTACATCTTCAATCTCATTGTTGGAACAGGCGCTTTGACTTTACCCGCTGTATTTAGTCGAGCAGGATGGGCACTTGGATTAAGTGTCATTTTAGTGTTGGCGTTCATCAGGTATATATGTAGAAAGAATTTTTTGCATTTAAACTTTTTCAAATCTAAACTTATTTCGTCTCATTAACTTTCTTCTTCCTTATAGTTTTATCACAGTTACATTTGTCATAGAAGCAATGGCATCTGCCAATGCTATTGTTATGTGGAGACATACGCAACATCGAAAACGTGTAAGTGTTTTCCAACTTGTTTAGCTTTCTATACAGGACAACTGAGTGTATTGCAGATATTTTAGAAAGCTGTGCAAGGTAACATTATGGCAAGAGATAGATTGGCATATTTGATGTGTTAGCAGCGGTACATATATATATATATATATATCATTTTGTTATTTGCGCATATACGTGTTGTAACATTGAAAACTGAAATACTTTTCAGGTTTTACAAACGATAAGCGAACCTGGTCTTTCCAATTCAGATTCGGAAGACACTCCATTGGTAGCTCCTCCTTCAACCAGTCCAGATTGTTTGGATACGACTTGTAGATATTATGTAATTTGCGATAAAATAGAAATGGGACAGATGGCATCCATCTTTTTTAACAGATTTGGCACTACTCTATTTTATTTATGTTTCGCTATATATCTATATGGAGATTTAAGCATTTATGGTGCAGCAATCGCAAAGTCACTAGCAGATGTCGCCTGTACTTATTTGCCAAAAAATCTTACCTGCAATGATACTGTACCAGATACTGAACTTTGCTGGGAAGGTTCTATGTTTACTCGACTGGATGTGTATAGAATATTTCTGGTATGTCATCGATTTGCAAAATTACACACATTTTGGTTCTTTTGATTTTGCTGAGATCAAGGATCCTGCATTTCTTTTTCACATTTTTTGTAAGCATATCAGTTCATCCTTATTGTCATCAAATATTAAACAAAGATAAATGCTGACAAGCGCCGTAAATGCAAAACGGTATGATAATGATTGTTGTGCTATTTTTATTTATTTTCAGACCATGTTTGTATTATTATTGGGTCCCTTTGTATTTTTCAACGTTCAAAAGACCAAGTATCTTCAACTACTGACTTCGGTAATGCGATGGCTCGCATTCACTATAATGATCGTATATGCTATAAAAAATCTTTTTGTATACGGCCCTCGTGGCGATCCACCTATCGCAAATTTAGCCGGTAAGCTGTGAATTTATATGATTACTAACAGATTAGTGTCATTAGATATACAGAATAATTGTGAATAAGTATCAACGATATTAACAATACTGTTAATTATCATTTTTCAGGAATTCCAAGTCTTTTCGGTGCTTGCGTTTACTCCTTCATGTGTCATCATTCGTTACCGGCCTTGGTTACACCAATAGCGAACAAGTCTAAACTAAGTCAATTCCTAGCTCTCGATTACACCCTAATCGCTTTCTTTTATTTACTATTAGCTTTAACTGGTATCTTTGCCTTTCATCGTTTAGACGATCTTTATACTTTGGATTTTGGACCACGTGGCTTAGGCAATTGTTCCAAGAGTGACAATATTTTTATGCTCCTTATGGAGTATTTTTTAGCCCTTTTCCCAGTATTTACTTTGAGTACCAGTTTCCCCATTATAGCAATTACACTCCGAAATAATTTGCAGACACTTTTTTTAAAAGAAGATACATCTTACAATTTATGTCTTCGGAAACTCGTCTTCCCCGTCTTGGCGATAATACCACCGTACTTGATCGCGATTATTACCAAAGATCTGTCAATATTAGTTGGTATCACAGGCTCGTACGCTGGAGCAGGAATACAGTATTTAATACCTACATTTTTAGTTTATTACGCCAGGCAAAAGACTAACAAGATTATCGGCCTTGGGGTCATGAACAAATTCGCAAGTCCTTTCTCAGGCAAGTATTGGTTAGTTTTCGTCGTAGTATGGGCTATTACTTGTATGATTTTAGTATCGGTTAATTTCATACAAATACATTTGCCAAAATCTTAGATCAGTCAATAACAAAATCAATATCATTTATATCAAAAGAGAAAAGAACTTTATGTTTGTGCTAAAAGCTCCATCATAGAGACGAATGCAGGATATTTACGAGAAACTTGATGGATATCTATTAATACGTTTCAAAACTTATCACAGCAAAAATGTAGATATCATAGATTATGTTTATACGTCACTCTTAATCAGGTTTAATAATATCCGTTGTTATGAAATTGTAATCATTTCTCTGAAGAATGGAATGATTGGGATTGGCCAATGTCATAACTATATATCAATTAATATAATCGATGTTATTAAATTCGATTATAAGGATGTCGTATAAATGTAGTCATAGAATTATCCAGAGCCAACAGTCAGTCAATATTGGTATCAACTAAAGTAACTAAAATAACTCCAAAGTGATAGGCACGAGATAAGAGCGACGATACAGTAAGATCTGAAACGTGACTAATCTCTGAAATCCTTCAACAAATAATAAGCTTTTTACAATAAGCCATTATCTAAACTTCAAGTCTTAAGTCGTAAGAAATTGACCAATCAGGCGATTATTTTTTAAAGCTTAGATAATGGTTTATTGTAGAAAACCCATAAGGCGATCATTATTTATGGCAGGATACGTACATATGTACATACAGTAAACCAGACAATACTTCGATACACACAAGATATCCGATACGGTGTGTACAAGTCAAATATCGGATAGGTTCAACGAGTTCAACGTAGGAGATATTTAGAAATGTAGAAATCTGTAGAAGAAAAGGTTTATAACATATATTTTACTTTTTTGTTCCGGGTCAGACGTGCATGATTTTTCTTTATTATATAGATATTCTAATGAATTTCCGTCATTGTATTTATATTTTTTTATACGCTAAAATAATTCATGTTTGTGTATTTTTAATAAAATAATATTAGCGTATGTGATAGTAGAGGCAATAGCAAAAGTATGATATTACGATGATGTTCTTTTTGAGATTGTATTTTTGTACGAAATACGTATGTGAAACTGCCAAAAAGGTATTTGCAGTACGTCCGTCACATTTGTAGGTCTGCTGTTTCTTATTGCTGCATTGTGTGTACTAGTTTAGAAAGTGCATCAATAAAAAACAGATCTTGTATGTATATACAGATACACAGGATACGAATGTAGCATATAATAAAGAATATTGTAAACTATGTGCATATGCGCGAGCATGTGTGCCGTGCGCGCATACAAATAAGCGCGCGCAAAAAGCAACTGAAATGGATAATAATAAATAGTTGATCGTATGTACAAGTTCCTCTATCAATTTATTCGCACCAGCACACGCGTGCGCGCAAACATACACATTTCTACATCCTTGTATTTACTTTAAACTGAGAGATCTGCATGAAACAGATCTATATTTCTTAACAGATATATATTTCTCTTTAAGATTTCAACGATACCAGACAGTACGATAAAAGCGCGATAATATTTTTGATAAAATTTTATGTCCTTGATCAAGTGAATTAGCGTGGAATGTCTTTGTTATTTAAGCACAGTATCTGTGAAATCTTGATTATTATAAAGCAACTTTATTATTTTTACGCATATCTCGCATATCGTGACAATAGACTATATATAATAATAATTGTAATAAACAAAGGACGAATTAGTATTCTATTCAAAGAGATTAGTGAATTACTCGGAAATTAACTTATCACAATAATTTTGTATTTGTTTTCGAATAAATTCCGAGAGGTAACAATGGTATAGGTGCAACCTGTGCGCTTAGCAAAAGATTACATTTCATCAATTTTCAATAAGCGAAAATTTGTCACGTTGCATCTCAAGCTGTGAAAGGAAAAGTAAAAAAAAAAAATACGCTGTTTTTTTACGTACGTAAAATTACACATACGTGTACGAGAATCATATACGGTGTCATATGTATACGAACGCAAGTGAACACTTTGGAGTGAACATATATGCTATTAGGTAATGTATACCCTGCACAATTCGAGTACATATTTACAATAAATAGCACTTTCGTGTACATGTATGTAGACTATTTGATTTATCCTTTTGGTTTCCAACGGACGAGCTTCTTACTAGATTAAATTAAATTGAGATATTTGAGTGAGATATTAGATGATGGATATCTCCAAGCTGCGTACATTTGGAAATTAATTTGTACTAGTTATCCTTTCTTTCCATTCGTCAGTCTTGAATATTACGAATACTGCACATACTTATCTATTGATATACAATGTTGTCAAAGTCTTGTAAACTTATTTTTTACCTGATAGTCAACTTGATTTGAAATTGTTGTATTTTGAGATATGTGTCTTTGTGTTTTGGCATTGATTTAAATCGAGATATCAACATGTGTGTGCGTGTTACATATAACGTAGTAATTAATATTATTGAGTAATTAATATATTGAGGCTACACATTCTTATTCTTTTTTTCTTGGTTACTTAAAAAAAAAATTCGAATAGCTTGAACAAAGACAAAAATATATATCACATATCGTCGCGTGTGACAACAGAATTTATATGCGCATGTGTAGATCCAGAGAGCATAATGGCTAGATTCGTTATATTTTATAAATATTAATGTTTACAAGAGACTCTTTATAGACTAACTACTAATCAAAGTTTGTTATAAAGAAAAATCCGTGCAGAGGACAAGGACTTTAATAATATATATCTATTAATTCGACGAAACGAGTTAATCTGTACGTCAAGTAATACTGATGAGCTCTCTTCTTCTTCTTCTTCTTCTTCTTCTTCTTTTATAAATTAGACAATTATTCGTAATTATTTAAATAGGGACAGTGCGTATCCTCGTGACCTACACACTCTATTACCGGATCATGCGCGCTGTCCCACATTCCTGGACCACATTGTCGACATAGTCCGGCTAATGTGCAAGGTAATCGCACGAGTTGACGGAAATGATGAAGCAAGCCTCGTGCCTTTCTAAGTATAATGTTCCCATCCATGTACATGGCCAATGAACTGAAATGCAGCAACATTTCGTCCGTTCGAAGATCTTGGGCGATCACGTCGTCCGCATAAACGCACATTATAGCGAGGCAAAGAAATAAGTGGAAATGATCTGTTAAATAATTGACCCAGCAGGCTTCCCACATGACCAACGCAATCTCGGTTGGGAATTCTCTCTTTAAGCATCTGCAGCGGGAAAAAAGTGAAATAAAGATAAAATTATGCGCGAGCTGTATGTAAAATCCAAAAATTATGTAAAATCTACTATAATACTATAGTATAGCGTAATTTTCACTATTAAATGAGATATATGTATACGTGTGGGACATAGTTGTACGTACAAGAGTATCCATCGATGACAAAAAAGAAGCTCCAAGGCATCCGCGTGTTTTTGAAGATGCGTGTAAAAATCTGGTACCATGATTCTTACTAATTCTCGAAGATAGCACAGATTTCTATCCATATCTGTATCCGTCGGAGTGCACACGGCTACCGATCTTTGCATCAAACCCGCGAAACACCAGAAGGCCTCGATTTCAGAGTTGAGTTCGGCTAGTAATGGAGCCAAGAGGTCGGACATTCCTTGAGTGTAACCCAAGCGGCAATTGTATACCGCGTAATTGAGTAAAATATTCCTGCGAGAGAAAACGGGAGAAAAAAGAAATAATAACAAGCCACGCAAATAATATGATATGTATAGCAAATTGGGGATGAGGGAGAGAGGAGATTCTTGGAAGCATTAGAGTAACTTGTCTGGATACTCACTTCATTATTTCGACATTGGGATTACCCTCACCGGCGTAATATGGATTAGCCCTATCCGTGCGAACAACATCTTTCTCCACTATGCACACTACGTTTCGCCAGAAACGCTCGGCTTGCTCTGGATTCATGTTCAGTCTGCGTTTCTGTATTTCTTCATACTCTTGCTGTCTAATGGCGTCGATCTGCTCTCTATCCTCGTACGTACTTTGATAAGAGTAACAGTGCAACAGGAAAGGCCAAACGATCTTTCGTAACGCTGGTTCCAAACCTCCAAAAAATATTCCCTTACGAAGAGCGAGGTCGTCCTCCATCTGGCCCCGTTCGTTCAATAAATCTTTCCAAGCTAGCGACGTGATCATCGGTACTTGACCCTCCTCGGGATGCAGCTCGTCTCGGCTTACTTCCGGCCGACATACCATAAAATGCCTGCGTAACGCGTTACAGTATCAATAGTCGTATCAATAGTCGTATCAATGAATATATCATAAATCGACAGAGTTATTCGAGAGAGAAATTTGCAATTTTTATTAACATTACATTCTAATAATGCCTGACCTGTACGGCAAAGTCTCTTCCGTGTCGGTGTTTAAACGCGGATAAAGCAGTTGATGCCACTGATGTAGAATCGCGGCTAGCCGGTCCAAGCCACCGTGATGGAAATGCAAGATCTTGTATTGACTCTCCCTGCTCGCGACGACCAACTGACCGCAGGTGCAAGCAGGATCGGCGAAAAACAGCCGCAAGGATCGCATCTCGCTGAGATCTACCGAGAACCTTCTGCATCGATGTGCTCTACGCAACGTCACAGGCGATGCGGTCGCGCTCTCCGGAAAGACAAGATTGTGTTGTAACGCTAGGAGTTCCGGAGACCTCATCCACGACGGCATTTCTTCCGCTGCAGAAAAACAAGGTAATCGCTAGTATCGTTAATCGTACGAGAAGAATTATTTATTGGCATTTTTTCTATCCTACCATCGGTGGATATCGAGATGGACCAACTGCACGTCGACGTTAACGACAAGCTGCGACTCTTTACGCTGACATCGTCGCGGTACGAGAAGCGTGGCTCCTCGTCGATCTCGTTAAAACAGTCCCGCTCTTTCAGCAGTCGATCTCCAGCATCGCTCTTTTCGTTGCTCGAGTCCGCTCGATTCGGACGATTCTCGATCTCGGTCTCGGTCTCGGTCTCGATAGCGGTGGCGGCATTTTCGTCGTTGCGATCGAGAGTGATGTCTGGGTTTCGGTGAGGTGAAAAGGCGTAACTGGAACGACAGATGGAACTGGAACAAACGCGTTCGCAGTCTCCGCAATCGACGGGCTCCTTTGCCTCCAAGCACACATCTAGTTTCCCATTTCCGTTATCGTTCTCGGTACCATTTTCATTTTCATGTTCATGTTCATGTTCATGTTCATTTTCATTTTCGTTCTCCAGCTCGCGTCTCACATCCGAAACGTTGAGGGAATTCCCCGGGCCGGGGGTCGGGATACGGGAACTCGGGCAGGTTGCGGCCGCGTTCCTGCTACTCAGGTTCTCCAACGCCGTAGGATGTTTGCGCAACGTGCTGTTGGGTATCCAACTTAGGTGCAAGGTCGGTATTGGCAAATTGTTGGAATTGTTGTTCAGCTTGCAAGTTATAGTCATGTAACCAGGATGATGCACCACGTCGGCGTGCTGTCTCATCAACGTGGGAGGGTGCACGCAGACGTTATTTTTGCAGAATAATGCCTCGCCGTCTTGATAAACGACGCGCCGGTTGTCCTGGCCGCACTCACCAAGGATGTAGTTGCTCGCTTTTCTCCAAATATTTGGAAGAGGCATTGTCGATCGAGCTGTTACTTGATCCAGGGTCAGTTTCTTTTCGCTGTTAGTTTCTTTTTTTTCGCTGTAAAAAGACATTGATAAGTAGTCGCATGAAAGTCTTAATTAATAGTTTGTTATAGCTACGCTTACTTGTGAGATGAACGGCGGCGACGGCGGCGACGACGACGACGACGACGACGACGACTCTTTTGCCTTAAGAAATAAGAGTTGAACAAAATTCTGAAATGACGAGCGACATTGTTGTTGCAAACGGAGCCAGTCGGAAGAGGACTTGGGACGGAGGGTGAACATAATCACGATTATGTAATAGTAATTAAAAGCACCGGATGGATTGGATTCGCCTAGAGGTAGATGATCGTCCACGACGACTTGTCTTTCTGCGCAGCGTACGTGAATATATGCGCGCTTACGCACGCGAGCGCGTTATCATTATCACTTATTGTTAGCCTCGTTACATACCATTACATACGGAGCACACTCGGAGCATACAATACGCAATAATACGTATCCGCGTCGTAATCGTAACATCCCGCGTTGTCGCCGCCTTCCGAATCGCACCGTTTCCACGATAACGAATCCCGAGACAACAACTCTGTCATTCTTCGCTCTTCCTCGCAGAGTGAAAGATGGATAAGTATTCTGGAAAAAACTCAAGAAATCTCGACTGCGTTACGAGTCACTCTTGAAACGCTGTACTCGGAATGTACTCTTAATTGGGATGGAAAAAATAAAATCGACGAGATCATCTGCACGGCAGTTGAGCAGTCAGCGATTTCTAAATCGCTGAAAGGTTCAGGCTGGCATTCTTAATTTCTTACTACTTGTAGTACTGGTGGTTTCATACGCGACCGCCGCGCCGCGCCGCGCCGTCGTCGTTGCCGCTACAACGCGCAAGCACGCGCAACTGCGAATTTGTCGAGTTTGTCATAAAATCCGCTTCAATTCGCCAGAGTCTACGTTCTAAAGACGCTGCGCTATCTATCGTAAGAGTGTATCTGCAAAAGTATTTCATTCTCCAAAAATGAACGTGCGACGACAGGAACGAAGAGCGTAGCTCAACGACGCATTTATATTTTTTTTTTACCACTAGGAACATGTGGATATACTATCCCTCTTTTCTACCTGCTTCTATCCTAGATCAATATTTCCATTTCATCACGGAACCTACCAAGCCTATCCTACTATCCGACTCACTGACATTTCGCTACATTTGCCATGGGCTGTGCCTGGCCGTAGACCGTTTTTATCGATTATTCGCCGTTTTCGCGCGCTTCGCTTTCACTTTCAATCGATCGTCCAATTTCTCTCCCGTACGCACAATTTCTTTCTCTCTTTTTCTTACTCGACGCTAAAGTCACATCGATTATGTTGTGAAATTGCAACAACGGATCTCAATCATTTCACACTTAATTCAGAATGTTGCAATTAAGTGCGAGCTTTAGTCGTTTTAACGTATTTGTAATCATAGTAGATTTTCAAATAATGTAAGTGCATGATGTTTAATTTTGTGAGAGAGAAAGAGAGAGAGAGAGAGAATCCTTTAACAATATACATTATATCGAAATTAAACATTTGTTATGAATCGCTGTACTATCGATTGCAACAATAGTTTAGTGAAACTCATAGTTAAAGAGTATCTTGTGATCGTTGTCACCTGACACCAGTCCTGACTTTGGTCCACGTTTAAGATACGATATTGTAGAATATGCTGAAAAGTGAAAGTCCTCTTGTAGATAACCGTTTATCAGCAAATACCCTACGATAGCCTCTGCGGTTTCTCTCGTAAAATTTGGCACAGGTACGTTAGAAACTCGCAATGACGAGGCACCTTTACCATACCAAGCATCTACCAGTTTCAGTGCGGTCAATCGTGTTTCACTTTGCACAGCTTTAGTCATAATCTGATACAATTGTCTACAATAATATGCTACGTCGATCTGCTTTCTAACGCTTACAGATTTCCTACAATGATCACACATCTCTGCGCAGTCGTTTTCTTTCCAATTTTCTTCAAAGTGAGTCGCTATTAAACTCCGTCTACAGGAAGTTTCATCTAAGCAGTAAGCCAATACTTTATACAAATTTTGCAATCCGACTTTATCTTGAAACACCATGGTACTTAATTTAAATATATCCGCTAATCTATAGAGCACAAGACACACCGACTTTTTGCCATCTCTACCCGCTCGACCACTCTCCTGATAAAAATTTTCCATCGATTTGGAAACGCAATGATGAATCACGAATCGCACGTCCGGCTTGTCAATACCCAATCCAAAAGCGATAGTTGCCACCACCACTTGATACTTGCCTGACATCCACTTGGAGTAAACTTCTGATCGGTAATTGGCTTCGAGCATTGCGTGATAGCATCCAGCCTTGATACCTCTGCCTCTCAAATCAGTTGTCAATTGTTCCGCGTCTTTAATCGTAGTCGTGTAAATTATACCCGACTTGCCGTTAAATCGATTCTTCAGCAGATTTTCTATCATCGCGAGACATGTCTCCTTATCGGCCGGTTTGCGACGAACTTCATAATATAAATTGGGTCTATTGAATGAAGCTCGTAAAATTAGGCAACCACTAATGTCTAGCATTTTCTGCACGTCTACGATGATTTTAGTCGGGGCCGTTGCAGTGAGACCTAGAATCGGTACTCCAGGGAACATAGATTTCAATACTCCCAAGAACTTGTAATCTGGTCTGAAATCGTGTCCCCATTGACTACAGCAATGCACCTCGTCGATCGCAAACCGTTCTAGATGACCCAACTCGTACGCTTTTTGCAGTTTATTCATGAAGCGATTGGACTTTGCCATGTATTCAGGTGTTATATAAATCAGTTTGAGAGGACAACTTTTATCCACGAGGGCCGTCATAGTCATTTTGATGCTCTCCTTATCAGCCTTCGCACACAGCATAGTAGCCTTTATATCGAGTTTACGCAATCCGTGCAACTGATCTTCCATCAAGGATACTAATGGTGAAATTACCACCGTTATACCTTTACTCATCACAGCCGGTAATTGATAACATAAACTTTTGCCACCACCCGTAGGCATGATCAATATCACATCTTCCTTGGACATGATCGCATTCATAGTCGGTAACTGTAACTCTCGTAGCTTTTCTATCTTGAATACGTTCTTTAACGTCTCTGTGAGTTTTACAGACCAAATGAAATCCGCATTGTTCCAATTCTTCTTGGACAGAGAAAAACTTTTCTTTAAAAGAGCATCGTCGCGCAATTTCTCTTTCCGTTGTGTCAATAATCTCCTACGATCCTGCAATTTCTGTAGGTCATTCTCTATCTGTTGTAGCTCATAATCAATGGCAGCTATCTCGTTGTTCTCCGTAGCTAAAATTTTCGAGGACAAGTTTCTTAGTATGTAATCCTAATCTCACAAGGAATTAAGCTAATAATAGAGTTTTTGCAATACCGTTTATCTAGATACGGTGAGGCACTAAGGTCAAGTTTATCTTCTTCTCAACAACTACTTTAATGAAGAAAAGGATAACGTGAGACTTTAGCGTTCACTGTGTCTGCATATTCACGTTATTGCAAAAAATCCATGATATCTCAAACGATTTGATTATATCATAAACTGCTAGGAAGCAGTGTATTCTGTCGATACAAATCTCGAGATTGAAATTAATTAATAACGCTTCTCTATTCGTTATGTTGACGTGTTTAATGACGTGCAAAAGTAAAGAACGTACAATGAATTTTGGGAATGTTACAGCAAAAAAATGTTTCATTTTACACACTTAACCAACCTTGACACTCGTCATCTATCATAATTACGTCTCTAGCGTTGCTAATAGACATCCTAATCGACTATATCCTTCACGTTGAAATCCAAAGTGAAATTTAATAAATCACAAAGATACAGCTGTTTGTTTTTTATCAACATTGAACTGTTATTAACCCTAATAACCTACAACATCTTGCCACATTTTTATATATCAAAAAAGGTGCATTCAGATTCAGGATTGCCAACTTTTTAGGAGGTTTTTTCACGAGGTAAGAAGACTCAACTGAAAAAAGGTGAAACCATAGAATGATTTCTTCAAGAAGGGTCACTTTTCATGCGACGCTGAAACGCTTGTTTTCTAACGTCAAAAGGATCACGTAACCACAATTATTGCCAGCGATGACAACTAAAATCAATGAAAAGGGTTTACAGCGTTGAATTTTGAGCGACAACTTAACCTATTTTGAAACGATAGTACAATATATAAGTAGAGTCCCATTTTATAAGAGATGCGCAAATGGGATTCGCTTGCTGAAAATCGAGAATATCGGATCCGCAGCTGATTGATTATCAATACAAAGCAGCTGGGCCTCTATTCTGCACTAAAGATTCTGTATAAAGCCAAAACACAATGTGAAAGAATAGCGATAGCGGTAGGAATAACCTATAAATAGATTTCAACCTATCAGAAAGGATATATTCCAGTGTATCTGATTTCTGATAGGTTGAAATCATGTTATTCCTATTACTATCGCTATTCCTTCACATTGTGTTTAAGGCTTAAGATTCTAGAGGTTAGATTAGGTTAGGTTAGGTTAAGTTGAGGTATTCTAATACTACATTAAGAAACATTTTTATTTTTCAACATTATAAATAATATTAAATAACAGATTGCAAAACTTGCGAAATAACAATTGAGAAATGCAGACTAAATCGGTATGTGACATCAATATTTTAAAAACATCTAAGTAAGTAAAATTATCATCATATGACATATTTTGTTGATCATTATCTTACAGGAGCCAACTTTTTTAATAAAATTGTTTATAATGTTGGAAAATAAGAATGTTTCTTAATGTAATATTGGAGTATCTTCAATATCTAACTTCTAGAATCTTACACAGGATCTTTAGTATAGCTATTTTGTATTGATAATTGATCAGCTGCGGGACCGACATTCCTGGTTTTGATTGGTGACCGCTCAGCCAATCAGCGAGCGAATCCCATTTGAGCATCTCTTATAATATAGGATTCTAATATTGGGTCATCTAAAAAGTATCCGCGGTTTTTTTGTCACTAGATGTGTGTTGATGGTCATATATCTAGTGACAAAATACCGCGGATACTTTTTAGATGACCCAATATAAGATGCGTTCGACAATGTAAATTTGAAATGCAAGCTAGCAGATGGCGAGCTTGATCACGTGATCTTCGAGCAATCTGAATGCCAAGATTAATTCAGAGCTGTAAACTGTCCTTTAAGGACAATTAGATTATAAAATCAAATTGTTTATTTTTATGAATAAATAAAAAATACCTTATTAATTGAAAGTTTCTTTTGCTTTACTAGAAACTGATAATAATCTTATATACTAAAAATAGATCATTACACAAGAATATAACAGACTCATACGATAGGTGTTTTCTTAAAAGAAAATATTACATTGCAAAATAAATTTCTGCATTATAAGTTATATCACTTGATTTATATTCGTTAGTATCTTTAATACAATATATTATAAAGAGAAAAAAAATTAAAAACTTTATTAACTATTGTATACAATACTCCATCAATTTCTATTTGATAGCATTATCATAAATATACAGGTTATGAATTTAATTTAGGCGCGAAAATCTGCATTAGCTCGGTCTTTGAATCCGAAGTGGATCGAGCAGCTCGATTGGCTCTAGAAATGTTAATATCGATCGCAGATGAGATGACATGTAGCATGCGAGTTGCCGAACGATTTAGAGGTAAAAGAGCAAACAGACGATTTGCATTGCCGAACGCACCTAATAACAGTTAGAAACCCTCAAGTTAGCGTCTGAACACAAGAATTGTCGTAACACTTATTTAGACTTAAATTGTGAGACGTAAGTAACGCACAAGCTTTCACGTATGATGTACAACTTTACCGTGTTTCCAAGCAATGATATGAATTTCGGGCCGCTTGCAGCACTGTTATTAGCATGAAGAAAACATAGACGGACACACACACATACACACATGCGCGAGTATACACGGATGTGGACTTATTGTAGTGTATGTATCTTCTTATGCCCCCTTCATGCTAGTAACTGTGATGAAAGTGGCCCGGAATTCGCATCACTGACTGGAACAGCAGAACGTCGGCCGAAATGGTGGAATTAGATAGTCGGAATTTAGGAAACGGAATATCAGAAAAGTAATATGACCAGTCAGAATCATTTAAGTTTACCGCATTCGTGTAACGCGTTAATCTGATTGTTCGTTTTTATTTTTTCAAGATTCCTTTTTCCGAAATACCGACTGTCACGGGAAAGCAGTCAGCATTCTCATCGTTCACGTACTATCAGCTTTAAGATATATTTTCACGTTTTCATGAGCCATATCTACGAGACTATCTATATTACATTTATTGTTCTGGGATTCAAAATCAGCTGGTTATTCCAAAATTGTCCAAAATAATCCAAAGAAAATAAGTTACATAATTTCAACTCGACAAATATCAACTACGTTCTCACAGTGTATTTGTGATCATAAATATTTTTTTATAATAATGTACCGTTTTCTACTGTATCATAATTTTAATTTAGGGCCAGTGATTTCTTTGGGCATATATTTAATCTTAGGGTGATAAAAATTAATCTTTACTATATAACTGAAAACATGTAATTAGAGAAATCATTGCGTTTAGCAGAACGTTTATTTTGTAACTGTTGGAAATTTTCTTCGCGCTGATTGGATTATATTTTTAGATCTAGAGGAATGATCCTATCTCACCAGAGAATCATAAAACGGTTGCAAAACTGTTGTGTTCTGCTGAACGCAGCCAAAGTTTCAAAAATTGTTACTATGAAAACCGTACAATCAGAAACGAAATGTATTATTGAACGGCGTTATGTTATAAAAAATATTACACGAGAGAATGTTGTTAGAATTTTTGTATTGATATACAACGTAAAATTAAAATATTTAGGATGATTATTACTGATTAGTAAATAACAAAGAAATTAATAACCAGTTAGTAATTATTTTTAAAATACATTTACATTATAATGAGAAAAATATTTCTTATTTATTTTCTACAGATGCTCAGTAAACGAGAATGGATTAAAATGGATTGAAATTTTTTTTATCCGAATGCGTATTTTAAATAGCGAATACTTTTTTTTGGATTTAATTGGATTCAAATGGATTCACGCGCGCGCGCGCTTGCATCTCACTCGCATTCGCGGTGCACTGTTATACAGGGTGTCATGAATATACGACCCCACTCGTTCCGAGCAGGTAGAGTGGACTAAACTGAGTAGAAAAGTCCTCTACCATTTTGTAATGGTAAATCACAATAATTAACGAGATATTAACATTTAAAGATAGCCGAATGTGCACGTCCTCTCGACCTATTATTGCCGAAAGTACAGCCCACCGAGCGCGCGGGCCGCGAGGAGCGGGGCTTACCGTCGCGAGCATCTAAGCTCAAAGGGTGCGCCTGCTAGGCCATTCCTGTTTCTCGCGACCCGCGCGCCGTGCGCTCGGTGGGCCGTATCTTTGATAATAGTAAGTCGAGCGGACGTGCATATTCGGTTACCTTTAAACGTTAATATCTCGTTAATTATTGCGAGCATTACAAAATGATAGAGGATTTTTCTACTCAATTTAGTCCACTCTACCTACTCGGGACGAGTGGGGCCGTATATTCATGACACCCGTATATATTAAAATATATTTTCTTATACGCGAATTTTAATATTGTATTATATTAAAGATGTGATAAAAATGATAACTGTAATTAACAAATAATGTCCTGCCAAATAATCACTATTATAATAAGCAGTCTAGAAGATTTGGAATTCACATCTTCCTATAAACAAACTATTGGAATTTTATGGATAGTTTAACTTTTCTTTGCGGACAGATCTTATGAATTTTCACGTGGCATCAGTATTAAGTTCGCTTTCCATTATAAAGATTATTCTTCTTTGTATTGGATGCTAACCAGCGTATTACAAGGTAAAGGTAAATTAGTTAAATTTTATTATATATTATAAATTTTAATGAATTTTATAATTGCAAGTTATTAATTAAAAGTAAATACAATTTATTTATTGTTAATATTTCATTCCGTTTATCGATATTACAGTAATGATTGGTTTGATACAATTTGTTTTACCATATATATATATACAATATTTTCAACGCTTTCATATAATCCCGCATTTTTAATTTTTTGACTATGTTACTATGTATAATAATAATATCATTTTTATTGTATTTTGAACAGCATTTATAATTATATCTTATTAAATATACTAGAATTAGTCGTTAATTGGATAAATTTTTTTGTTAACTTACCCGCAGAATATTATTTCTTATTGATCAATATGGCTTTTTGTTAATTATTGGGGCATTTCGTTTCATGCATAATGTATTATTTTTCTGTGTTGTTCGTCAAAATGTAAATAAGATAAATAATGGATAATTTGAGCGTATCATGCACCCATATAATCTATGAGGTACTTACAAAGTAATATGTAGGCAATACAGAGAAATTCAAATTAATGTTATTGTTATAACTTTCAAATTTCTATACATTTTTCTCAAAATTATATTGATAACGGAAAGAGGAAACGTTTTTTCAGTCATGATACATACTATTTTGTTTCAATTCATTACAGGAAACAACACGACGACATAAAACAATACAATCTATTTGACCGATTTGTGTCGACTGACACAATAATTGCATTAGTAGAGTGCGCTGAAATTAAAATAATTAATTGTAATCATAAATATTTAATTAATTATCAGTAGATATATACATAGTCTCATTAATAGTTTTAAGAATCTCATTAATAGTTTTAAAATCAAACTGAAAAATATTAAACAAATTTTTATAATGTAATAAATAATATAATACTTATAATATAGATCTAGTTGTAAAATTTTGAATTTTGTCATAACAACAAAATTCTTTCTGATTTATGAGGAGATTTTGATTTAAATAAAATGTATTTAATTATATACGCGCGAGCGTCTTGTTCATATCAAACCATAATTAAACAAAATTTTTCATGCATTACTGCGAGAATAGAAGGTCTGTTACATACTTCCGTTCTAAGAAATATTGTAACGGACAAAATTGTAGAATACATCTGAAAGAAAGTACACTATCATTATACTTAATGAAAATAGGTTTGTTAATCCTTTCGCTCAGAAAACGGTTCACCGGAGTATCACCATTGATCGGGACTCCACACCAAAAGTATATACATAAATAGTCTTGGACATTTAAAATTACGTTTTACGCCTGAGCAACGCCACTTTGACACGTTTTTTTAAAAAAAAGAACTATTCGCAAATCAAAATGATTATAATTTCTTCATAAACCATTTCTTAATTACCTCCTTTATGCCAGTGGCATTATATGGTAGATATCAATATATTACTACTAATTGTGTTTAAATATATATTATTTGACAAAATTGGTTACGTTTGGCTGTATATTGCTGTACAAAATGATTTGGCGTAACTTTTATTATAAGGGACATTATAAAATAATTTGTTCGCGAATAGCCAGCGTTCTATACGGATCGCGTCGTGGATGCCGGCGTTAGGAGCGAAAAGGTTAAATTCAAAAGAATTAATTGTCAAGAAAATCTAGAATATGTTTTATTTTATATGTATGTATTTATTCTATTATGTATGTATATAAGGTGGAGTAGTAACTCTATTCATTTAGAATGTTTTCGCTGTTTTTAGAGATATGAAATGATATATTTATTGAAGTTGTGTAGCATCAAGAGGATATAATATATTACTAACGGATATATTACTATCTATGGATGCAGGCGCTTCGAAGATTTCAAGATCACCTCCATTTCTTAAAATGGAATACAATGCAACTTTAATAAATATATTTTTTACATATTTAAAAATAGCGGAAATATTCTGAGAAGATAGAGTTACTGTCTCTCTCTATACACATACACACACACACATATGTATATATACAAGGTGCGTCCCAAAATTTTCCGAATTTTTTCAATAGGGATAGTTTATTATATACTTTTATATTTTTATTTAAAATAGGACATATACCCAGCAGATAAAACTATATCCAAAGCAGAAATGTCCCAAGCCAAATTTTACCTTTGTCTGTTTTATTTGCAATATAAACTGCAAAACCTAATTGAAATAAATAATTTAATAAGCGTTAAATATATACTATCATTCTTGAGTTCGGACACTTGCATAAATTTTATCAAATAGATGAGTACATTTAAACATTATTTTAAAACATCTATTATACTTTGTCGCAGATATCAAAGAGAATTCCTTACATTTACTGACATTTTGTTATTTTTAAATTCAATACGTGTCAAAATCAACCCATTTATTAATTCCAAAGTAAAATGTTCATTGTATTAATGTATGTACTTTGTAAATAATAAATTAAATTTGAGTCAAAATTTATTATCAAATTTAATACATTTTGCGGAGTTAAATTATTTAATTACAATTTAATAACCCACAGCGCAGTGTGACCTTGTCGTAATGAAGGAACTCACCCTGTCCCCGAGTTCGGGGCCGCCTTAGGTATTTAGCGCAGGGGGGGACCGAATATCGATTTGGAGTGCTGGTCTGTGCGGGCTCCTCTCGATAATCGAGATAGTGGGCAAAGATTCCGTGCATGATATTCCATAGAGACAGGGATTTTGTCTCCGTGGACTGGGGAGAAAGGACAGTGGTGGTTAGCTGCTACTTCCCCCCCTCCCCAAATCTTGCGGACATTAAGTATGACGAGGGTCTTCGGGCACCGGAAGCCGACCGAGATAAATCAGTGTTGGGGGATTTCAATGCCTGAACACCACAACTCGGTGAAAAAGATTATACAGAGATCTATAAAAAAACAAATTAAAGGTAAAAATTCACTCTTTCGAAAGCTGTAAACTTCATTTGTGCGTAATTGGCGCCATGGAATTTCGCAAAGGTCATAAAAAATTTTGAGCGTTTATGCATCTTTATTTATGTTTGTGTAACTTTATGAAATATTAATAGTACCGTTTTTTGAAGTACCGATCCAAAAAGTAGAAATTTCAAGTTTTAAAATACTTTTTTAAAAATCTCGATATAACGATTTTTCACTGAGTTGTTGCTATTTGAAAATATTAAAAATTTGTGAAAAAACTTAGTGACCAGGTTTTTTTTACGTGTGAGTATATATAGTCGATAGTAAAATTGATAGTATAATAATAAAAGTATGATAGTATAATAATAAAATACGTATTAATGGCATGAAATAACTTTCCAAAATTCGCTTTTGAATATAAAATAAAAAACAATTGTTAAAACTTTTTCTAGCTTATCCTTTGTGGCGTCAGAATGTGTGTACAAGTACTTTAAAATATATAAAAGAATAACACAATAGTAGTAAAGCAAGGCGGGTTCTAATCCATGGGGCTAGAGGGGAGCGCGGGACGCGGGGAGTACTCGTACGCGCGGGGAATGTTCGTAACGCAGGGAAGGAGGGAGAAAGGTCTCGGCGCTATTCATGCCTAAATAAGGACCCCGGTCCTTATTTATTGCCGCCTCTCTGTCTCCAGAAATGCAATAAAGATGCATACACGTA
>NW_011627029.1:167003-178171 GCF_000204515.1 Acromyrmex echinatior
TTCAAATTACAATATAAATATTATAAAAACAAATGTCTGAAAATTGCTATAGAAATTAAAACTTCAAAAGTTTTAGATTTGAACAGTTCAAAGTTTAAATTACTTGCGCGAATAATTGGTCTGTTCTCATTTTACCTTGCAATTTACATTTACAAAACAAATAAAAAAAAGTGCTAATATGTATTATAAAAAGCATACATTACAAATTTTGTTCCAAATGGACCAAGCGATTAAAGAAATAAAAAACTCAAGCTATTTTTATGATGACTTGTTATTTTATGTTTTGAATGTGTTAGATTCCACTTAATTCTATATGAAATTCTAGAACAATAACTTTCTTCAACATTCAAATACTTTCGAAATATATTATAATACATATTCCAAAGATCTTTTGCGCTGAACACAATGTTGTTGATAGAATTTGCATAGTTTGTCAAGATTTTGTGTAAATGTGGGGATAAAATGAACGAAAAATAACATTTTTTTGTCATTATACTTTTAGATCAGATAAACTTTATTTAGAAACAAGATTTCGTTTTGCTATAAAAGATTAAAAACAGTAAAAAATGCCATTTTTTGCCCATTTCATCTCAATAAGAAGCAAATTATTTTTGATCAAAGTTGGTCTTGATGTTCAATAATATTTATATATACAAATGATTATACAAATACAATTATATAAATATAATTTTTTACAATAAAATAAAAAGTTGTTTTGAAATTATGTCTACGGAAACAATTATAACTTAATGAATAAATGATTCGTTCATATCCTAAAATTTATTTGAAAACTCTTGAATTGTATGCACTATTTCTTTAAGCACTAAATTTTTGCACTAAAGAAAACTTTTCAAATAATTTCTTAATTAATTACAATTAAAATCGGACTATTTTATTTTTGCGAACTATTAAAAGACTATTTTATTTTTGCCTTGTCTTTTATTTATCTCTGCACTCATATTTAATATATGAAGTACTTTTCTTTATTACAACATATATATATATATATATTAACTATAATACTGATCGCATAAAGAGCAAGCAACGCGGACAGACCTACTATTGTGCTAAAGTTCTGTTCCTCATCAACTTTCATTTTCAAATTTTAAATATCATACTAGCTTTATGTTTAACTTTGTTCTTGCTGAATTTGAATATTTTCATGTTTACATACAATTTATTATTTTTCATACAATGTATTTTAATACCAAATTATCATAAAGAACAAATAAAGCCGGATCTTCATCGAAGAAAGTTCTGGTGCAATAAGTTGAAATAAAACAAATTTTTCTTATTTCACTACAATTTATTATACCAGTTTATACTAATTACTTCAAGAATGAATAGGCTTGTATAGAAATACTTAATATATTCTAATATTTAAAAGATTGTGTTCTTAAGTTAAATATAATAAGAATTTCATTAATTTATAATGTAAACTGAAGAACACATATTGACAAAAAACGATAACAAATTATATTTGCGAGCTTGAACATTTTTAACCATTCATTATATATCATAAATATCAGCGAGCGAATTTTTTACACAAAAAAGTTTCGATTTTTATGACTTGCCTCTGAAACATCTAATTCCTTCATTTGCTCTTCTATTGTCTGATGATGAACACTAAAGAGATCTTCAACATCTCTGAGTACCATATTTATATCCTTAAACTCTGGATCGTTCGATGTATCCATGATTGGTAATCGATAACTTTGTATCTGTCATCTATCCATTTAGATATTTTTCCAGAAATATTTGCAGGATAATCATTATCAGACACCAGCTTTGAGATTTTCTATGTCCAGAAACTTATCCACATGTTTCTTCGTGATATTTTCGATCTAAAATATTCAATATATCTTTTAAGTTCTTCAATAAATTTTCTTTGTTTTCCTTTTTTGCTGATATAATTTTCTTAAGAGTTGACAGATCAGATTTAAAATAAATTTTACAATGGGCCTAAATTAAATTGTATATACCTAGAGCTCTATGACAGGATAGTATTTTAAAAATAATAACAATAGTTGTATAATAATAATAATAGTAACAAAAGTAATAATAATTATGTATATATATATATATACATATAATCATATATACCTATATTAATATATTATATTATAATATAATTATATATTTTTATTATGCTTAAAACTATAATTATAATAATTATAACAGGAACTGGACGACAAGGGAGACTATTTAATGAACTCTGTCGAAGATAAACTTCTTTATGCTGAAATTATAATTAAAGTATTAAGAAAGTTACTGTAATTACAATATTCATAATCAGGAAAGTCATCTAAAAGCGCATTTGCAGCAAAGTTTTTTAAAAGAGTGAAGAAAAAGTTTATACTCTAATATCTTACTTAATCTGCACTATATAGTTGAGGTGCAAATTATTTTATTATGTTTTATTAAAAATTAAACTACAAAATCGATTCTGTACTTGCCTTTGTAACTTCATAAACAAAGAAACTGAAAAAATCTCAAGACGCAATGTTATTTCTAGGAAATAAAATAATAATATGAAGACATAGACTTGTATTAATAAACTCGTATTAAACTAAAGCATAAATTAAGCATTTGTACATATTATTTATTTATAAATAAACTTTAATTACAATTAAAAAACATTGATTTAAATACTTGATTTATATGCTTGACATACCGGTTTTATTTTCTCAAATAAAATACGAATATATAAATTTGAAGTGGTCGCGTTTCGCGTCAAAATAAATGAGATACTTTATAAATCGATACTTTATAAATCTAGTGACATTAAAATTGCTCGCACACTACTGCCAGTACATCCATTTTTGGTTTGGGAACTGTTTGATTACATACATTTTCTGATCTGTCGATAAAATCGTATCGTCGAAAGTAAATGTGGTTCGTGTCTGTAATACATCCACAGAATAGAAGCGTACCGACTATTCTTTTTACGGAGAAAAGAGAAGATTCTCTGATAGAGAATAAATTTTTCTCGTTAACTATACCCGCAGAATGTCTTGTTGATCAAATGTATCTTTCTGTTATTGCATCAATGCATTCTACTTGCATGGCTTTTAGCGACACGTGTCAACTTGAGTTGAAACTAATAATTTTGATAAAATATTTTATATATTGAAATTATGTGCACAATATATTCTTTGTAAAGTGAAGAGACCGGGGCTCGTTGGCATAAGAGACAAATTGGCATTACGTTCTATTTATAATAAAAGAAACAAAAAGTTACTGCAAAAGTTACTGCAAAATATTTCTTTTACAACATAGATATTTCTTCCGAAGTTTCATTTAAATCAAATAAATATTACATAGATAAAGAAAAAATTCTGATTCAAGAGCAGGCAAGAAAATTTTTAAGCATTTCGTAATTTCGTATTAATGTTCTTCAGCTTAAAAAAACAAATCGAATAAGCGATGTATTATTAGTTAAAAGAAAAGTTTTTTGTAGTAAACAATACGTTTAATATTTCTATATAAAAAGAAGATAAAATTGAATAATTTATACTTATTTTTTTGTAACAATAGAATTTGCTATTTGATCATTACAAAATAACTTTTAAAGACAATTTTTTATAAGAAGTATCTGCTATTATATTATACATATCTACATAATACATATCTATTATTTCATTTTTATTTCTATTATTTTTCTATTACGTTTCTATTACGTTTTTGTTAATTTAATATAGGATTTATCATAGAGGCAATTCATATTGTGATATGTATCAATTTAATCCACATATCGGGGCAATTAACTATGCAGCATGTCAACATTTCATTTATTGCGAAGGAACTATACAGTGTATAGAATCATTAATGACATAAAAATGTAGAGAAAGGTTCTCTCTATCATAAGGATATATTTTAATCATAATAATTTATTTCTTAAATAATCTAATGCCAAAATTGTGAAAACTATGCCAACCACGTCTTCAATTATTCTTATAACAAATATACGAGTAATTTATTAGTGTGAACATAAAACGTGATAGTTAAATTTCATTTTATTATTGTTTGAGATCGGTAATTCGAAAGGAAAGCAAGAATTCTTTCAGTCGATCGACGTTAATTGTCATTGAACGCATGCACAAATTGAGCTCGTGATTTCATCTCAAACATGATTTTAATCTTCGTTAAAATCATCAAATTCGTCGTTCTTTCCCACGCACGGATTTTCTGCCGCGCATGACTGTTACGTTGAACGTCGCTAGAAACGAATCCAAAGCGCCAATCAATTTTGTACACCTAATGCCACGTAATAATCACGATTGTGGCAAAATTTTATTGGATTTTTCCCAAAAGGGAAAGCTCAGATCGAAAGCAATAAATGCCTCGATCTCGCCGTCCTCCTTCTTACTTCCAAAAAAGTTCTTAGAGTTCTTAGAGTCGTAATCTCGCTTCGTAAAATCGCCGTGCTAATCGTTTAGTGAAATCGCTATAAACCGAAACTTTCGAGAAGCGTCGAGAAAAATCGCCGAGATTTTCCATCACCGCGATTCCAAACTCAATTTGGAAAAGGTGACCGCTTTTAATATTTTGTTAATCTAATTCTAATTAATTATATCTTTTGACTTTGTAACTGAATACATTAAAGAAATTCTTTTGTTAAATTAAAAGAAACGGAGTTGATTTTACTGTCGTGCATCATATCAACCTTGTGCCGTTCTCTCACTCGAATCTTTCCGCGCGGTGCATTCTCGCACAATTATTATTTTCTATTTTTATTCTTAATACAATAAAATTCAGAAAAGGACTAATGAGAGTCAAATGCAGATATAAGAGCGAATATTTAGGAGATGCAGATAATAATCAGATATTACGAAACATTCGACAAATAAATAAAAATGTTTAAATTATTAATATCTGATTATCATATGCATCTCCTAAATCTTTACTCTTTACTCACTTTGAAGTTATTTTCAGTATATAGTAGCAAAAAATCTTCCATTGAGAGCAAGTCACTTGCAAATTGCAGAGATGAAATCAATACACTAAATAAATTTAAATCTATCTTTATAACATCGCTTAATCAAAATTTAAAACATCAAATAATAAATTCAAGTGATTCACCTGGTACGTTTTATAATATATTGTAGATGATTACTTGTGGAGGAATTTACATAGTGAAGAGAATCCGAACCAAGAATCGAAACTTTTGTGAGTAATAAATTAGTATCACATCATGATTAAAATATATACACAACAACTTTCTGTGTTAACTTATATTAGCATGTTTTAACATTGATTTCATCGCTTTCTTATCTTTACTAATTATGTTTTCTTATTATAGTAATAATGCAGGTAACAGAATTGTGTGTGTGTGTGTCTTAATGATGATAAAATTATATTAAAATTATTATTATAATATTATACGATAAATGAAGAGCAAAATTTCAAAATGCATTTTGTCAATATTTCATTTTTTTAGTTAGATATGACATAGTGTTCAGTGTCACTGAAAGACTGTGAAAGACTCACAATAGCTACTCTAAAATATTCAAAAAGCATTTCTTCATCGTTAATTTATATGCTGAGAAAATATAGACATTTCAAAGTGCAAATAATGATTTTTGATTTATAGAAATGAACAAAATGCATTTGTTCATTTGCTAACATTTTTAGCAATTATTTAGCAATTTTATTCAATATTTTACATCTTACTGATTGGCATATTGTTATTTTTCATAAAGTATGTATTTTTCTTGTGTGTACAGTTTCTTTCTTTCCCATTTTTTGAAAATTACAAAGGACAAAACGCAATTTGAAAGTCTGCTCCTCAGATATATTAGGTGTTGGAATTAATTCGTAGCGTTTTACAAGTGATGGGAAGTACTTTCATTAATGTATTTTTTAATGCTCATGTGAAATAAATAACATTCTTTCATTAAAAAACGCTACGAATTAATTCCAATACCTAATAGATATAATGATTATTTCAAATATAGATACAGATTATATCTAATGATTAGTTCAAATCGAAATTGTTAAATAAATAGATGTAAATTTTGTACAAATAATTTGCTTACCTTTTATGATTTTATAAAAATATATATATACAATATATATTCTTTTCTATAGTAAAATACATATATATATGAAATCGTATTTAATAAATTTTGATTTTTGTCGACTTAAATAATTTTGTCAAAAAAAAAAAATGCTTTATATTCTTTTAACAATGTTATCACAAATACATGAATTAATTAAAAATATGTGAATATAAAGATTCGAGGTAAATCAAATAGATATGTATATATAGCGGAATTAATCATTAAAATTTTTGAAACAAACGACAAATAGGAAATTGTTAAATTTTAAACATATAATAAATTGTCAAGTATTAAAATAATTCTTTAAAATACCATTATTCTCGGGTTTGGATCATCTCGAGCGATCGGTACGAGACACTTTTGTACCTATATACAAGTATATAAAAAATTACAATAACGCATATATTTTATTATTATTAAATATAAGTATCCTTTCGTAACCTCTATTCCATAAAAAATTATTTTATTCATTCATTTTTCATACAAGATGATTTTTAGCAATGTGTTAAAATATTAAGTGTACAAATAAGTTTCCGCCGTTTGACAAAAGACTGCGCCACTAGCAAGCTATGGTTAAAATTGTCTGATATAAAACATTATATCGTAAGGTTGGACATCTGTCAACAACATAACCTTGCACATCCTCCTGTAAAGACTGTTGTAATTTGACGGATAGTTTTCTTTGTGGATCTTTGAATTTTATGTAGAATCAGTATACATTAAATCCGCTTTCCGTTATAAAAATTACTCGTCTTTGTATTGGATGCTAACCAGCATATCACAAAGTAAATTTGTTAAATTTTTTATGTAAATTTAATAAATTTTATAATTCCAAGTTAACAATTAAAAGTAAATACAATTTATTGTTAATATTTCATTCCATTTATCAATATTACAGTAATGATTGTTTTAAAATTTGTGTTACTATACATATATTTTCAACGCTTTCGTATAATCCCGCATTTTTAATTTTATGCTACTATGAAATAATATCATTTTTATTGTATCTTAAACGGCATTTATAATTGTATCTTGTTAAATATGGCAGAATTAGTAGTTAATTATGTGTGTGGATAAATTTTTCTTGTTAACTACTCGCAGAATATCTCAATTAAACATGTCTTTTTGTTAATTATTGGGGCATTTCATTTTATGTTTAATGTATTATTTTTCCGTATTATTCATCGAATGTAAACAAGGATAAATGATGGATGATTTGGGCGTATCATGCACTCATAATCTATAAGGTACTTACAAAGTAATGTGTAGGTAACAGAAAAATTCAAATGTTATTGCTATAACTTTCAAATTTCTATGCATTTTTCTCAAAATTATATTGACGGCGGAAAGAGAAGACGTTTTTTTCATCAGTCATGATACATACCATTTTGTTCGAATTCACTACAGGAAACAACACGACGATATAAAACAATACTGGATATTTGTCTGATTTGTGTCGACTAACACAATAATTGCACTACTAGAGCGCTGAGATTAAAATAACTAATTATAATCATTTGTTACTATTTAACTGATTTAAATCATCAAAAGTTCCCCAATTAAACTGAAAAATATAATAATAATAATAATATTATAATAATTATAAATTATATAAATAATTGAATTAATTCCGAAATGTTCTTTTCATGAAATTTGGGATGGGACAACAGTAAAATTCTATCAAGCTGCCCAATGATTACTCCTTTTTTATGTGCTAATGGATGATTCGAAAAATAATTTAAATATCTCCTCGAATTGGTAAGTTTTTTATACATATCTAAGATAATGCTTCCTTCTTGAATCATTAATTTAACGTCCAGAAAATTAATACCGTTTTCATCGCCAAAATCAACCGTAAATCTAAGTCTATCGTGGTATGAATTAAATAAATCTAGAACCTCTTTAACCTTTTCTTCATGTATGGCTAACACAATGTCATCAACATAACGCAAATAAAATGGAGAGATGATATTATTTGTAGTGAAAATTTCTTGTTCTAAGTCTTGTAAGACTATATTCGCTAGTATAGGCGATAGAGGAGAGCCCATTGACATGCCAAAAATCTGCTTAAAAATTTTTTTATCAAATCTGAAAAACGTGGAGTTAATTATGATCATAACTGCTTTAACAAACTCATGTAAAGGAATCAAAGTCTTATTTTCAATCCAGTTCCATCTACATTCAATGCTTTTTAATACTAAATCCGTAGGGATGTTAGTGTACATGGAGACCACGTCAAATGATATGATATTAAAATTTCTTTCGATTACCTTTCCATTAAGTTTGTCAACCAAATCATGACTATTTTTTACATAACTAAAATTATTATTATTACTATTATCGATAATTTCTTTTAAGAAGGTCGCCAGTGGATAAAAGGCGCTGTTAATGCAACTAACAATTAATCTTAGTGGATGGCCTTCTTTATGAATTTTTGGCAGTCCATAAGATCTCGGAAGTTCACTATCAGATACATAAATTTTTTGTATATGCTTGGGTCAATGTACCCCTTGTTTTTCCAATTTTTTAATAAGTTTCTAATCTCTAAATTTATTTTATTAGTAGGATCTTTATTCATTAATTTATATGTAGTCTGATCATTAAGAATTTCATACATTTTCTTCCGATAATTTTCACGATTCATAATTACCGTGGTGTTTCTCTTGTCTATTTTCGTGATTAGAATCTCAGGATTCTCTGAGATGAATCGTTTAACCTCTCTTACACCTTCCTGTATAATTTTATTTTCAGCCAATTCCGTATCACAATTATTAATTGACTTGAGAATGTGGAATGTTTCATTTCTGACCGATTTACAAATTTCCTCGTCAGCTTTAAATAAATTATGTTCGACGTGTTTAATGAATTCACTCTCGCACTTAATAAATAGTTCTAGAACTTTCTAAACTATTTGGCTCATGAATATAAATAGCGGAAAAATATGTGATACGACCAATAACAATACATAATGTCACGACAAATTTCTATTTGTGCAATGATTATACTTGAGATTCATCGATTTATTTTTGCTGTAAAACAGGTAATGTTTCTTTTGTTTTATACTCCGTTTAAAAGATATTAATAATAAAATATATTATTGTAAATTAGAATCTAGAAATTCTCGTTCTACACTTTTCACTATATGACTTCTGACGTTCTAACATTATTATACGAAGCAGCGTAGATGCAAACACGATTTTTACAATTATAACACACGACGGTTGAATTTTATTCCAACTTGATGTAACTCTGCGTCTTAAGAATATTATTAATTTTACTGAAGATGACCAGATTGTGGCCGAAACGTTTAATATTTTTATTGTAATTTATAATGCAAGAATAATTAAATATCACAAACTATAATACAATTTGTGCTGTGGTTCTTTATGCTCTTTTTTTCATATTTTTGAAGTTATAATCACAATTGTTTTTTACATTTTTCGTTATTAGTTTTATTGTTAAAAATTAAAATTTTTTTAATGATAAAGGAATTTACATTTTATAAGTACTTCAAATATTCACATAAAATAATTTATGCAAAGTTTCATTGCGATTCACTGATAGTTACTTACTAATAGTTACTTACTAATAAGTTACTGAATAAAAGTAACTTAGTTAGAAAGATATAGAACAAATAAATATTTTGTTTATGTACTGAACAATCAGTCCATGCATCGTAATGTAATTCTATATAAATAAATACATAATGTACTTATATTTAAAAAATTGAGTTTTTATCATTCATTCTATATGTCTATATCCGTCATCTTTTATTCAAACGTGATTTTTTTGGTGGAAGAATATATCACAAAAGAAGATATTATACGATTAATTCTAATATTTCCTCACCAATTTATTACACTGTATAAATATCATTTATAAATATTAATTATTGTAATTTATTAGAATACATAATTAGCGAAATAATTGTCAATGTAATCTGTATGTTCAAATAATCTGTTCGCAAAAATGTATACGTTAGTGCAATTATTCATAATTAATACAAAATATATTTTATTAATAATTGAAAAATAAAATTAATTTCCAACTTCTTTAACGAATCATTGTAATGTATTCATTATATCAAAGTTAATTAGTAATTAATATATTACATTTCAAATAAATTAATATAAAATAATCACTTATTTAATATATAATATATTATAGGACCGTAAATGTGACAACACAAACTATAGAAATCAAAGCCTTGAAACGGTCCAGCTGGATCTTAATGCTTACATGATTCTTGTGAATTTATATATTACGTATGTAGTTTCCAGAAACGCGCGTCAAAATGATTTTTCGGTTTTGAAACGCTAACTCTATTAAGCTAACGCAGTAATGTCACGAGTTAAATTGATTAGCAATTTAACAAATTATTTATGCTTATTCGCATCTTCGAAACGATTTTAATAATAAATAACATAATAGGTGTAGTAAAAAGAAATCCATTATTTTTCCAATAGATGGCTTTAGTAATTTGGATCTCGCATTGTATAAGTGCGATCGGATTACGCTAGATAGCGTTAGAAAGATAAGATTTCGTATTAAAAAAACTTCTCAGACTGTTTTGTGATTGCTTGACTCAGTATTGTTTGAGCGCGCGTCAAAGATGGACACCAGCAAAGAGAAAATACGCCATATTTTACAGTTTTTCTTCGATAAAGGCGAAAACGCAAGCCAGGCTGAAAATGTGAATAGTGTTTATGATTCTGATACTGTAACAGCCAATCACGCGCAATTTTGGTTTCGTCGATTCCGTTCCGGTAATTTTGATGTCAAAGATGTATCACGCTCTGGAAGGCCAATTGTCGAAAATGTCGATAAAATAATGGAAATCGTCGAGTCCGACCGTCATGTAAGCACTGTTTCGATTGCCCAGGAGCTAAACATTGCACAAAAAACCGTTTGGAACCACTTGAATAAGGCTGGATACAAAAAGAAGCTCGATGTATGGGTGCCATACGAGTTAACGCAAAAAAACCTCATGTACCGAATTTCTATCTGCGAATCGCTGCTGAATCGCAACAAAATCAACCTATTTCTGAAGCGGATGATGACTGGTGATGAAAAGTGGGTCACTTATGACAACGTCAAGCGAAAACG
>NW_011627029.1:178265-188347 GCF_000204515.1 Acromyrmex echinatior
TGGTGGGATTGGCAGGGAATCATCTACTATGAGCTGCTCCCTTACGGCTAAACTCTTAATTCGGATCTGTACTGTCAACAATTAGACCGTCTGAAGGAAGCAATCGCCCAGAAGCGACCAGCGTTGACCAATAGGAGAGGAATTGTATTCCACCAGGATAACGCAAGGCCACACACACCGGTAGTGACTCGCCAGAAGCTACGGGAGCTTGGTTGAGAGGTTCTTATGCATCCACCTTATAGTCCGGACCTGGCTCCAAGTGATTACCACCTGTTCCTGTCTATGGCGAATGATTTTAGCCTTGAAACGGTCCAGCTTAATGCTTACATGATTCTTGTGAATTTATATACTACGTATGTAGTTTCCAGAAACGCGCGTCAAAATGATTTTTCGGTTTTGAAACGCTAACTCTATTAAGCTAACCCAGTAATGTCACGAGTTAAATTGACTAGCAATTTAACAAATTATTTATGCTTATTCGCATCTTCGAAATGATTTTAATAATAAATGACATATTAAAATAAAATCAAAGATGCGAATAAGTATAAAAAATTTGTTAAATTGCTATTCAATTTAACTCGTAATATTACTACGATAGCTTAGTAGAGTTAGACCAAAAAATCATTTTGACGCGTTTCAAGACCGAAAAATCATTTTGACGCGTTTCTGGGGACTACATACGTAGTATATAAATTCACACAAGAATCATACAAGCATTAAGATCCAGCTGTATCGTTTGATTTCTATAGTTAAGTGTGTTAGTCAATTAATTTTAAATAATTTAATTGTAATAAGTTGGTGACAAAATTTTAGAATTAGTCGTGTTAATACCTTCATGTGTGATGCATTCTTTCACCAAAAGTAATTCTTCTTTTAAATGAAAATCACGAATCATTTCTGTCACAAATTCCACAATTATCTTTCCAATAATCTCTGCTCTTTCAGAAAGCATAGAACTTTCCACTTTTTCAGGCAGTCGTATTTTGTATAAAATTTGACTACAAATTTTCAGTCCATCAGTTATATTTTGTTTTGAGAGCGACAAAGATGTTTTATTTTGCTCAGCATCAAAAATTGCAGTTTTCACTCTATTAACATGTGCGATTTCATCAAACATTTCTATCGTTTTCCATGCAAGTAAATTTTATTAAAATACTTCTTCAGTTCAGAAAATCACTGTGCCAGTGAGTCGAATGCTTACTGATGTGAGCAATACTTCGATTGGCGCGTTGTCTACTTGCTGTGTTCAGAATCATCATCCGAGATTCAGAATCATACATCCGGGTGTAATTTTATTCTTAATGTTGGAAACGCGCCCTCAGTACCGTTGACATAGAGGGCGAGACGCGTGTTACCGGCCGAGGAGTGACTTTGAGGAAGATGCCGGAAGTAGCCGCGTGTGAACGGAAGAAGACGAGATCGGATCGCGAGTAGAGAGAGTGCCCGCCATTATATATTTTTCCCGCCTTTATAGCCGTTCGCCTCTTTTACTGCCATTGTTACTACGTTTAATCCGAGCCGTGTGCTCTCAATGTTCTGTAATAAAGTAGCGTGTTCGTGTAAAATAAGAAGTGTCTAATATTATTGAGAACTTTACGATCCCGAAACCGCGGCTGCAACACTTAACATTCGGCAAAATAAAATGAAATTTATTAAGGTATATTTTCCTATACAGTACGTTTTTTAAATTATTACAATATTTATTTAAAAAATCAATTTCTTCAAAATTATGGGTCAATGACTAAAATGGCCGGACTATTTTTTGTTTTCCTTTTCAAGAACAGCCTATAAAAAGCGGATCAAAATTTCTGACACCGGATGTTCCATTGTAAATATAATTTTAAGAAATCCACATTGCTTCTTCGAGCAAATTATTATTTGATCTATGGACTACTATTTCATAAGTACAAATTGCACAGCTTTTATATGAAGCAAACCGGATGTTCCATTGTAAATATAATTTTAAGAAATCCACATTGCTTCTTCGAGCAAATTATTATTTGATCTATGGACTACTATTTCATAAGTACAAATTGCACAGCTTTTATATGAAGCAAACATTATTACGACGTAACAACTGGAGCATCATATTAGACAAGGAAATGATAAAGAAAATCTCAGTTTCGAAACTTTTTGTCGTTTTCAGCATTAAGATTCTACTTCGCAGATACGCATTAATCCGTATTCTTTAATCCTGAAAAAGGATTTTCGAAGGAGTAAGAAGGAAAAAATAATTGTTATACAAAAATTATATATGTTTCGGTAATTCAGATGACTTTAGAATTCACTTCCTTCTTAAGAGACCCACTCTCCCTTTGCTTAAGTACAAAATATCTTTGTGCATTATGAACGCGTGATCGTGTTTATTTATATTCTGCAATATTTGTTGAATAATTTATTGAAATTATTTATTTCATTTTTCCTATTTTATCATATTCTAACTAAGCTTTTTTCTTATATTATTTTCATTTTGAAAGCAGAGCATATTTGTCTTTAAGGTAGAGAATTTATAATATATTATAAGACAAATAATATGTATTTTAAAGGAGAAAATTGTCTACTTTACTCTTGGAAAAAAAACGAAAACTTAAACATACGTATATATTATCAACTTTATTTGATAATAGCTTTAAAGAAGGACAAACGATGATTAAAAATCCTGTAGAAAGATACTTAGGATCATGACCTTGACAATACATCAACGTTATCGAAATGGACAAAAGGTCGCCCATTTACTAAAGTTTTATCAAAAAAGTACATAGGTACATACAATAAATAATTTTGTTAAACAAATAAGTATATGTTTTCTTTACACCTGATTTATCTCATTATTCTATTCATAAAAGTATTAGGATATTACGATTATATCAGAAAATTAATAGTTTATGAGATATTTAATGTCAATTATATAATTATGCCAGAAAAATGTACCTATAAACATATCGTAAATTATTAATTTTTTTAAATTTCGGACTTAAAACTTGTATATGTAGAATGATTATAGAGAAATCATATTACGTAAAAAATCATAATTCTATTTTAAAAAGCGCAAATAAACATTACATCTTTTTTATTTCCTCTCATGGTACTTCTATCTAGAAAAAAATAACGTGATTACAATAGGCCCCTCTCGAAACAGTTGCACTTTAATAGAAAATACTTTTTATACTTTTTAAAATATGTCGTTGTAAAAGTTAATTTGAGATATTTTGTATTAGGTGTTGGAATTAATTCGTAGCGTTTTTAATGAAAGAATGTTATTTATTTCACATGAGCATTAAAAAATACATTAATGAAAGTACTTCCCATCACTTGTAAAACGCTACGAATTAATTCCAACACCTAATATATTGGATATGGGAATAAGTTTTCGCCCATTGCAGAAAGATGTCGTTAGTAGCATTGCTCGTGTGTTTGATAGAACGGCAAGACATGTTTTTGAAAGATGTATGTCCAAAACTTTTGAGCCCAATAGATGGCATTAGTTCGAAGCGTAACAAAGAGTAACTTTTTTTATGTTGAAGATGTCAGAATTTATTCCAAAAAAGCAACATTTGCGGGAAGTTTTACTCCATTATTTTAAAGAAAAGTGCTGCGGAAACGCATCGTTTGCTCGTAGATATTTACGGTGAGCATGCTCTATCGAAAACTAGTTGTAAAGAATCGTTTCGGCGATTCAACAATGGTGATTTTGACGTGCGTGACAAAGAACGCGAAAGTGTACCGAAAAAATTGAAGATGCAGAATTGCAAGCATTACTCAAAGAAGATTCGTGTTTATCGCTTGATAGGTTCGCAAAAGAGTTAAACGTTGATAAATTCACTGTTGGAAAACGTCTACACGCAATGGGAATGGTGCAAAAAGAAGGAAATTGGGTGCCATACAAATTGAAAGAGAGAGAGACATGGAAAGACGTTTGGTCATCTGCGAGATGCTTCGTCAATGACAACAAAGGAAGGGTTTTCTACATCGTATCATAACTGGCCATGACAAATGGATCTACTACGATAACCCTAAACGGTTGAAGGTATGAGTGATGTCAGGTGAACCAGGTCCATCAACGCTAAAACGAAATCCATGCTTCAAAGATTATGTTGTGCCTAGTGAGATCATTAGTCATCAGTCCGATAAATCACTAGTCCTACTGATCATTAGTTCGACTTCTTTCCTTTTTGCAAAGATATATCTATACCTAATATTTCATTAACAGAGAGATGCGCAAAGATCGCTGAACATCTTTAATAGTGAATTCCAAATATCACATTACATCATTTTGTCATAATTCAATTTTAAACTTTGAAGTTACATCGCTTATGTTTATCCTATCATAAGCGTTAATGCATCAAAAAAGAATCGCGGAGACATTTAGGAAGTTCGTAAAAATTTCACAGCAGATATGAGTTTTATACAGTTGTATTTCCGAGACTGTCCCTCCGATAAAGCATGAAGCACGCTTTGTCGGCGCGAGGCGAGGGAGAGAAGTGCGAAAGACAGAGTGTAAATGAGCGAGAAGAAGTGAGAGCGCAAGAAAGAAAGAGAGAGGACAGATGCTCCGATGAGATTATCCGCGCGATTTTCGTTCGAGCTCATTCGGCTCGGGATGTCGACATGCGGTGTAGCTCTCTCTTACAACTAAGGACGGAAAATTACTTTTACAATTAGTTTTGTCGTTACTTTTTTATGACGACATATGTCAAGATCAAGTTCATTGAAGATGAAAATGATAGTATGATTATTCGATTACATTACTTCCTTCACACACACAATGTTTTTTAAAGATACCCATCTCTTAGAAATATTTAATAATGAAAAGTAGTAATTAATTATTTATTTTAAGTAATTGTTGTTTACTATGTTTTTAAGACTCAAAATAAATATTATATATACATGTTGTGTACAGACGGTACGGACAACATACAATATGTCGTCAAGGTCATGATCAATGATGGAGATGGCTCCCTTTTTATATGTTACCGAAAGGTCTTTAAGTGTTTCACACTGTAAACATTTTGACGCACAAAGTCAATAAAAATAGCTTACAAAATGAATACACATGTGTACATATTTATAATACTAACCCAAAGATAGCTGCACAAATCAGAGCACTTAACGTAATTATGTATAGATAAATATCCAGAAATGCTTTTAACGTCAGACGCCAAAATGTAGTTACGTTGTTATGAAACAAAAGAAATAAAATAAAATTAACACTTGCTGTGACATAAAAAATGTATATAATCAATCCGATTATTATACGAATTATCCAGTTACGTAATCTTTGGTATTCCTTTGGCGCTCCGAGAGCTTCCAATGTGTCGTCTACTATAGCAAGTTTACGTAAGCACATTTTCAAATCCTTTAAAAAAAACCATATTAATCGATTATGCGACATAGAACAAAATTATTGTAATTTTATATTTGAGTAAAAATTGTTGTTGCAATGTGTACAGGAAATGTGATAGATAAAGAATTATTTATATTATAATAATGTAAAGCATTAAAATTGATTATTTAAAAAATTAATTGTTAAAAAAAATTTTTTTTTTAATTTAATTTAAATCATTGCAAACTATGAAAAAGATTACATGCTAACAAAGTAATAGACATAAAATATGATACAATATACTATAGTAGCTTGCAAATAGTTAGACGTCAGCAAAACTGCTGTTATATAGCCTACTAGCAACAAAAAACTAGGACTAAGACAATGATGCAATGAATGGTGAAGGAATAGTTAAAATCATATGCACACACACACACATACACACACACACACACAGGCACAAGCACCTACACACATATCAGTTACAGTCTCTTTTAAATACTGTGAGTGACGCAATGAAACACGAATGCAGCAGAAAGCAGGGGGACAAAGAGGGAGAGGTTTTTATAGAAACAGAATTAAAATATTTGACTAAGGTGTAAGAGAAAGCGGTACGGAACATAATGAAATGATGAGTAATCTTAGTACCTTGATTAAAAATAAATAGAATGAAGTTCAGAGTTTAATTGAAAGAGGCGTTGAATAGAGGATATAGAGAAGTATTGAAGCAAAAAAAAAGAAAAAACGAGAAACAAGATGTAGAATAAAACGTTGCAACATCCTAAGCCAGCCAGATCTCTGGTAATACATACATATATGGTTTATCATATTTACGAACGCATTAGAAGCGGAGGCAAGAATTTTGGATACGCTGTACACTATATAGGAGTTATTGATTAAGAACCGAAACGTAGACAATATCGCGTAATCATAAAATAACAAAACGAGTAATTGAGAAGAGAGAAGTTTTTAAAAGCAGGAAAGGTGTGGCGAAGAGGATAAAGAAAACGTAGACGGGCATAAGCAGCTCGACACTTGACAGACACATATGACTGGAATATCCATGAAGAATCAACATAGACACTAAAAATTTTAATAAAGGAGGAGCGTGAAATTGAAACGGAATTAAGAAAAATGTCGAAGGATTGGATACGGGATAATAATGTTGAGGAATGGACCATTAGCAAAGATGATTTAAAGAGATTTAGAGTGAATTATTAGTTGATCATTTGCAATAAATTTTAGTTTTTTATTTAAAGCAGAACAGGTTGCAAAAGCATCGAATGGGTGAAAGAATTTGAAAAGAATTACGTCGTCTGCATACATGAAGAGCTCAGAGCTCACATTCTTTGTCTTCGACGTCAAATTCACCGTTCTTAAATTTTTGAAATCCACGACAACTACTCACACTAAAGGCAGCCTCACTATATGCTTCTACAAGCAATCGATGAGCCTCAGCTGCAGATTTCTTCAAATTAAAGAAGTAAATCAAATGTTCTCGCCAATGACGCTTATTCGGCTCAAAACTCGGCATTTTCGCATAAAAAAAAAATATATGATGCTGATACAAAATCGCTAGTATTTCAAGGTTATGTTGTTGACAGATGTCCAATCTTACGATATAATGTTTTACATCAGACAATTTTAATCACTGCTTGCTAGTGGCGCCATCTTTTGTCAAACGGCGGAAACTTATTTGTACACCTATATCTGAAGACACGGTAGTGTCTTGGCACTAAGTACATGTATAGTCATCACAATGGTTACGAATTTAATTCTTCCTCTTTGTCGTAATCTTTATAAAATGGTATATACATATATAATATTTTTCTGAATTTTTGATTTCTTTTATATTATTACAGATGCATTTTGTTCCTAAAATGTAGGAACAGAGAATGGATAATAAACTAGCGCATTTAATAGCGCCAATAAATAGTGCAATAAATAACGTTTTGTATAAAGTAATGTGCAACATTACAAAATGTACAATATTGCAATAGTACAAAATAAATGAAATTTTATAATAAATAATATATGTAAAAGTTTTATTATTTTATATACAATATTTGTACGACTTAGACATTGACTGCCGTAAACTTGTTGCATCGATCGGAATGTTTCTGATGCACTTTTATCAAGTTTTGCGGTAAATTTAATCACTGCTCTTTATTCCATATTAAAATTTCTACCTCGACCAAAATCTTGTTTAACATGAACTGTCATATCTTCGTTATATGTCAACCAAAATGAATGAAACTTTGACAGATGATAGCAAAATGTTCAACCTTTAAAATGCATGTTTGAACGCACAGATGTCGCCACTGGTTGCTGAGATGTGGTTCATGTCCGGGAAACATATTTGTCGCACTGTGTATATAATTAAACATTTTATATATATATATACGCGAAATGTATTGTCATATTATCATTCCTGTAACTACACATACACATTGTAATTGTACTTCCACAATCTGCTTAGTTACAAACCATGAAATTATTTTTATTTGCAATTATTTTTATTTGCAATTATTTTTATTGCAAATTTACAAACGTGTGGACAACTATGTTTACAACTATTATAGTGGGTCTCAAAATTATCTATTGTAGTTGTAATTTTACACAATTTTTTACAGTGCATAGCGCTTGAGATTAGAGAGCCTCTAGTCCGTCCGCTGTGATTGGCGGTCCTCAAATAACGGAAAAATATCGAAAAGTTACTTTCTTAAGTCAATGGTAACCGTAACGAATTACTTTTCAAAATCGGTAACTAGTAACGATAACTTGTTACTTTTTTTACTCGGTAATAAGTAATTGTAACTTGTTACTTTTAAAAAGTAATTTTCCATTCCCTGAATATTATATATTACATATTAAATAATTTCATTATATACTCCTATTGGGAAATAAAATGAGGCCAACACGTGCGCATTCACTTAAGTTAGGAAGTCCGGCATTTCTGACAAATTCGAAATTACCTTGAATATCGTGTAATCCATCGACATCTCGAACAGCACCAACATGATTGCAGAATTTTCTTTACAACTTAACGATCGTAATAATCAATTTTATACAATTTTTCCCTGGTAAAAACTGTCTCTGAAAACTTCGTTGAAAATGTCTGAAATCATTTTTCAGAGCTTTTTAGTGACATGACATTCAGAGACTTTTTCAAAGAAATTGAGGGATTATCAGAGAATTCTTCAAAAGTCATTTCCAAATGTCTAAAAGTCTTTGAAAGTCGAGAATTTAGTGATATTTCTGAAGGTAGAATTTTCACGACTTCTCACTTTTCAGAGACTTTCAGCGAATTATCCGAAAGTCATCTTTAAGTGTCTAAAAGTCTCTGAATTTTGCTGAAACTCAATAATTCAGTAATGTTTCTGTAGGTAGAATTTTCATGATTTCTCACTTTTCAGAGACTTTCATCGAATTATCCGAAAGTCATTTCCAAGTGTCTAAAAGTCTCTGAATTTCACTGAAACTCGAGAATTTACTGGTGTCTCTGAAGATAGAATTTTCACGACTTTTCACTTTTCGGAGATTTTCAGCAAATTTTCTGAAAATCATTTAAAATATCTAAAATTCCTCGAATTTCGTTGAAATTAGGGAATTTAGTGATATCTCTGAAGATAGAATTTTAATAGTATCTTACTTTTCAAAGGCTTTCAGAGGATTCCTTTGAAAATCATTTTCAAGGGTCTGAATGTTCCTGAATTTCATGCGAATTCAATGATATCTCTGAAACTTAAATAGATATAAATAACACGCTTTATCAGTTGAAGAAGTGGTGTAATACGTAATGTAGAAGACTTATAATCCCGAGGTCCTAGGTTCGAATCCCATTAGGTAAGTGTATTTTTCAAAATAATTTCGGGTAAAATCATTACATATATCTTGTATGGAACTTCTGTTAAATAAAGAAACAAAATTTATAAGTCTTAAAATATAAATTTTTTTTCAAGAATCACATTGAAAATGTCTGAAAAATTAAACATAAAAGTCTATGAATATATTGTAAAAAATTTTATGAAAATCTTTAAAAGTCACTGAAATATTCTGACAAATATCTAAATTTATATTGAAAAATTTTCTGAAAAGCTCTGCAATGTGTCCGAAAATATGGATACTTTCAGGAAAATTTTTAGACTTTTTTAGAAAAATTTTCTGAGAAATTCAGAAAAATTTTTTCACCAAGGTTATGCGAACAAATAAATGTAACGTTCACGCCATATTCCGATCGTCGGAATCACTGCATAAGTTAATCTAGAACTGTGACCGATTGGAATTTCCAAGAGACGGCAATAAATTGTTCGTCAAAGTTTGTGCGTTACTTATGTTTCTAAGTAAGTGTTATGATAATTCTTGTGCTCAGACCCTTACTTGACTCTTTAGTAGTTGTATTAGTATTAGTTTAGTATCTGGTCGATATTTTAACAATGAGAGGGAGCTGTACCATGGCAATTTTTAATCAGTGTTAATATATTATAAATTTTAATTTATAAATTCAGTGTATTTAATGATATCGATACTTAATGAAAAACAATATATAATGTAAAAACAAAACAATAATATAATATAATAAATAAAAATGCATATTTTGCCAAAGAAGAATATATTATATCTAAAAATTTTTTCATTATCTCTCGTGCCGTTTGCGTAACGTCAATTTCTCACAGCTGGCATCTTAATATAGCAAAAACGCATCAATTTCATCTAGAACTGAAATAGGCGAAAGATTAATAGATAAATAGCTATTGTT
>NW_011627030.1:0-19912 GCF_000204515.1 Acromyrmex echinatior
TAGCCCCATGGCTTAGAACCCGCCTAGTATATCTACTGGCAGGTAAATGATCTGTGCTGGTAAATGCTCTCTGATATTTTATATCTTGGCGGCACGTTCGGCGAAAATTCGTGTATCATGTACGCGCTTTTGCCGTTGCGCTCGCGGTTACGTTACTCTACGCGGATAACGTTTACGTTTATTATGTTAATTGACACGTCCGATTCGTACCACCTTCGCCGCAGTATACGCTTCGACGAGAATCCCAACAGCGATCCAATGTTTGCCAAAGTTTATTCTATATGCACATTTAATCTTGCATCTCATCGTGTAGTTTGTGCGGATCGTAATCAGATATTCTCCACCTCACTATTATCGTCATCGGTGTCATTGTTGTTGTTGTTGTTATTGTCACCACACACTACGTCAACGGTTTCAAGTGCGTCCCGGTCCGGACGTTTCCGTAAAATCGCACATTTCAAAAATTCATCGCACTTTATACGAACCCTCGAAAATTTTAATTTCCGCATCGTTTTTGGCGAAATAAAATTTGTTGTTCAATTCATTTACGTCCGGTATCGTGTAATAAGTCTTAAAAATCACCAGACCGAGCTCATAATCTTCACTCAAATCTATGGCGGGAAAGTTCGCCGCGAGGATGTTGTGCTCTTCCCGCTCAGTGTAAGCGTCAACGATATGACGGAAAAAGCGTTCGACTAATACTAAGATTTCACAGCTCCTCGTCGAGCTTTTTAAATTCACGCGCGTTTACCGTTTGTAGAAATCGCAAATGCATCTATCCTCAGAAGTTCTAATAGGACGTGCGATTGTACTCTATCACCGTAGCACCGTTCCCAAAATATCGCATCAGTTCCTTGGGCGAAGAATATCGAAATTATCAAAGTATACAACGCGGTTGTTCCTCTTCGCGTACGCTATCCAGTGAGTACCAGGCCTCGTCGCATCGTCCAGATTCACGGTACCACTTTCGTTTCGACGCGTCGCTCGCCGGTAACGTGTTACGCATGAAAACGCCTCTAAAGTATGGTACACGCATTCGTTTCGCGAGCTTGTTCAATTGCACATTGGTTAGTTGCGCCAGACGGCATTTTTATCGTTTTTTTTGGCGTTTTTCTTTCTTTGCAGTTGCGCCCTGTCCACGATTGTACGGACTAAGATATAGTCCGCGTCCATATTTGTTTGGGGCGAAATACAGTCCGCGAGCCTGTTCCATCGTGCGATCGTGCTCTTCGAGCTGATATCGTGTGGCTTTGTTGTCGTTTACCGCTTTCGCCACGCTGGCCGCTCCGCCGATCAAGGATCCGAGCGCGCCTAACATTGGCAGAAACGGTAACGCATCGCTTTGTTTCGCTGTTGGAAGTATCCGCTTTTTCGTTTTTTTTTCTCATCGTTTTCTTCGATTTCATGTCCATGCATCTTTGTCTTGATTTTCATCGTTGCCCAGACGGCAGCAGCGGCGGCTCTCTTGCTTAGAACCGAATCTCTCGCGACGACGTGTTCTAATACTTTATCGGCGAGTATCTTGTCCGCTGCGTCTGAAATTGTTGCTCCGAGAATACGCAACGTCGTGTTCTCGACACGCTGCATCCAGCGAATTTATGCCCTCGTCACCTCTGGTTAATCAGTAAGCCGAGTGCCCAGCCACAAAACTGGTAGCCCGAAATATATAATTCGAAAGGAAGCGCATTTATCGTTCGATTCAACAGACTACCGCCTGACGCTGACATTCGCTATCTTTATCTTAGATACGGCACTGTCGATGTGCGTCCGCTGCCACGGCTGATTGTAGTGCTCGTCGCAGCGACGATAGTCTCAAACCTCCGAATCTATCTGCACGTTTCCGGAAGCTTGTCCCAGACGTGTTCGATGTAGTCACCGTATATGCGTAAGAGGACCACCTTCGGTATATATTGCAACTCAGCATTCAAGTCTTGAATATCAGAAGGATGACATAGCGCGAGATATATTTTGCTACTGCGCGATTCGTGAGTTCGCGCATCTTTAAATAGTCGTTCGAGAACGCATAATCTTTAGTTTAAGTATGAAATTCGTGCGGCAACCGTTGTCGATACGTGTCACAAATGGTGACGTGACATCGTGAATGATGGGAGGCAGCGCGGAGAAGCACGGCAAAATGCTGCCGAGTACTATACGCGCGATCATTTGCGGCCCATCGAATTGCGGTAAAACCAACTTCTCATAAGTTTGCTCGAGAGCCCAAACGGCGTACATTTCGAGAACGTGTACGTCTATTCGAAATTGCTGCAACAGCCAAAGTATCAATATCTCGAAAATTTATTTACGTCTATCGAAATCGGCTACTTTACGTTCTCCAACAACAGCGACGTCGTTTCACCGAGCGAGCGCGCCCAAATTCTATTTTTATCTTTGATGACGTGGTATGCGACTGTTCAAACAGGATTATACCAACTTGAAACACGTTTACAACGATCACGTGAATATATAATATGTCGTATGATGAATTTTGTTTGTTGTGTCGCGACTGTTGGCAAAAAATATGGATTTTTAGTGATAGACGAGGATAGTGCGCTTAAAGACGGGAGATACCGAAAAGGAGGATTTAACGAGTTTGCAATACCGTCACAATAACGTCACCAGATACTTCGTCAGAGACGAACATGGCTGATGTGCGCGCGATAAAATGATAGTCGCGCGATGATAACGCAGTGTCTGCCTCCAAGTGCGAGAGAAAAGAGGAGGAAGAAGAGGAGAAGGAGGAAAAGGAGGAGAAGGAGGAGGAGGAAGAGGAGAAGGAAGAGAAAGTGGGAGAGGGAGAGAAAGCTAGTGAGACGTTCGAGCGTTCCGCGACCCAGCGTAAATCCGATGATCGATCGCACGATCGTGTACAACCGATAACTTCCACTCCGCGTATATGACGATCATATATAGACAATAGAATCGTTGGAGAACGTTTTCGAAACGACGGATGACTAGTTAGTTACGAAAGTTCAAAATCGCAAACGTCGAAAGGTCCAGAGGCGTTGCAAGCCGGTTTGGGTCCATTGGATCAAAAGTACATCGAGGCTGTCCTGAGAGGAGCGCGAGATAAACAGAAGAGCGATGTAGATTATGTGTACGGCGTTTATCTATACAATGGATGGATTGATGTTTGGCAATAAACATTTCGACGTGGATGATGGACATAATTATCAACAGCGTACGATACACCTGATCTTTACGAATTAATTTTCAAGAGAATTCCCGATGATCTCTTCTACACGGAAGACGATATGAACAAGTACAAGAGCGATTGGCGACGAACGCGCACAAACACAAGCATCATTCGTAGGGCCGATTATTGCGCAACAGGGGATACAAGTACAAATACGTAATCGCGCCGTTGATGTCGATCATAGTCAAGAAACAGAAAAAGAAATCTGGAAAGGGATTACCTCATGCAATGACATTGAACGACAACGCAATCGATTACGTGCACTGACGATCCTAACGAGTTAGTGGATCGTCTACGATTGCTTGATGCTTCGCACCGAGCGGGCAACAACGCTCACGACAACGAGATGCTGTCGATCATCGAGAAACTTTACGAAGCCGGTCTTATTATAATTTAAATCACGTATCGACGAAACGAGTCAGTCGAGTGGCGTTAGCGAGAAAGAATACTTTTTCCCTTTGCATTACGCGTCGAATCACGAAAAAGAGATGTAGTGAAAAGAGAAAAATTAGCTCCAAAAGACGTCGAGCTCGACTCGTCGAGGAATTGCACGCCCCGGCAAGAAGAAATTTTCTGCGAAGGCGCGTCATAGTCCGGGGATACGACGATCTGTGGTAGGCTGATATCGTCGAAATGCGCCATACTCGAGCTTCAACAGAGGCCACTACTACATACTCACCGTCATCAATATGTTGAGCAAGTACGTGTGGGCCGTACCGCTCAAGAGCAAGGGTGGAAGCGAGATGGCTAATGCTATCGCTGAGATAATTTGAGCGAGTGGAAGATGTCCGAAAAATTTACAAACGGATATGGGGAAAAAATTTTACAACGCCGATGTGCAGAAAATCTTGAAAAAACACGATGTTAATCACTATTCTACGTATTCGAGGTTGAATGCGTCAGTGGTCGAGCGGGCTCGCTCAAGAACGACATGTGGAAGATGTTCATGCTTAACGGCAATTATAAGTGGATCGACGAGCTACCGCATCTCGTGTCAGATTACAACGCGCGCAAGCATCGCACCATCGGCATGCGTAACTTCCGCGATCGCCAAAAGATTCTTGGGCACAATGTACAGCACGATAAAGATTCTGTAAAATTCAAAATAGGCGATTCGGTAGGCAAGTATAAGATTCATCATTTTTGAGAAGGGTTACATGCCAAATTGGACCATCGAAGTGTTTACAATCGTTAAGGTGCAGCGTACTAATCTCGTAACCTATTTACTTGAGGATTATCGCGGAAAATCCGTCGCTTTCTACGAGTTGCGTCGCGCTACTCATTCTCGTGGAGAAAGAACTACGGGAAAGGGAGACAGGATGTGTCAAGTGGCTGGATCTGATGGATCGCACAATTCATGGATACACAAAAACAATGTTATTTGATAAAATTTTGATTCATATATTTTGTATAGATGTAACAAATATAACAATATAAGTATATTTTATTTTTAAACGTATATTTGTATTATTTCTCATCTTTGTTTTAAAGTATACAGGTATAAATACAGATATACATATATAAATGTATGATACAAACATAAATGTATGAAATGAAAAATAATAGTAATATATAATAAATGGTACTACATAAAACATAATAGTAATACTTATATAAATGTAAAAAACATACACGAAGTACAAATTAAGATAATACATAAAAAAATACATAAAGCATAATAGTAATACATATACACTGTATGAAAATATGAAAAAAGTAAAAAACATAATAGTAATAAATGTTGATATGTATATTACAAAGGTATCCGCTCCCACAGGTAAATGCCCCCACAGTAACGTCTCCGTCGAGTCTGGTACGACGTATCGTTTGTCGTCGTATGGACTCAGAGTGATTTTCGATTCGGAAATATATCGTGTACACCTCGTGTAATTTAGATCGTATACATGATTGACGGCGAAACATTCGATTTCTTCGTTCAAACACTGCGTGTAATCATCGAACGTTATCATTCGCGCTACGATGTTACTCCTTACGCCTTTCGCTTTTTTAGTTTCTTTCTTACTATCCACCGCGTTCATCTTCCTTCTGAGACTAACGAATTCGATTATCACACTATTATTTTCGTTCTTCATCAGACCAGGTATTTTTTTGTTCTCGAGAAGCATACCATAAGCGTTGTCCGTCGAATAATCGCTCGTGTCGAATCTAACGATATCGCGTTTTATAGTCTCGTAAATGTTCTCGCATTCGACGCGGTTTATAAAACTGTCCATGTCAGTGTACATAATTTTATTTTTGTCGCGAAACAGTGATAACATATATTCGTGGTGAAATTCGTATAAGCAGACTTTCGATATGTCGAGTATATACATACCCGTGAATCGGCTTGTTAAACTTTACCGAATTTGCGCAGTTTGACGGCGATCCAATTTTCCGCAAAGATGCTACGGCTGTGGAAATTCGTTTTTGCGATCATTGCCTCCGCGCCGTACCGTCCGTTCCATTTTGTTAATAATTTTACGTCAACGTGGTTGCGCACATTCTCCATAGTTTTATCGAATACCGCGTTGTTCATTAATTTGTATAAATTTTTTTCAAAATCGTTTTTTGCGTTCTAAATTGTGTATTCAGTTCAATGTAATCGCGAAGCTATGGAGATCGCGCAAATTGTAGCACCCGATCTTTGTTACGCGAAGATCGTGACAAGTACATTGCTGCAAGTTTCGGTAGTGGATGACGTAACGCTGCTTATCGTACAGTGTCGCTAAAAGTTTATTCTTGTGCTTGCCGTGCGGCTTATCGCGAGTCGGACAGAAAGGTAGATCAGTGTGTTGGTCATGTAGATGCTGTGGATACTCGAGCTCGACCTCGAGAATGTAACCGATGAGCGAATCCGGAGCGATCACGCTCATGTCAAAGTTCATAGCATCTTGTCCCGAAATCAAAATTCGGCGTATGGCAATGGTTGACATCGCCAATCCGTTAAATTGTTAACATCGTAGTACATCAAGTACGACGACGATTTCAATGAGTCGAACGCATGTACTTGTTATTAGTCTGCGCGTATCTGTCTGAACCGTATTGACTGAGATCGCCGCGTATACCGCACTCGATAAACATGATCATATCGATGTCGGTGAGTAACTCAAACTTTACGCGCGTATGTTTTAACATCGCGTCCCACATGAAACCAAGTAATGTGTAATAATGTGCGGGATCAAGATTGTAATTCGCGACACAACTATTGCGGAAATTTTCGAAAATGTCTGCCAATAACAAGACATCGGTTTTCATGTACAGATCACTACTTGCCGAGCGTTCGAATGGAAAATCGTTTCCAGACGTTCGCGGCGTGAGTGTAATCGCTCTCGGATACTGTACCGCCAGTTAATGAACTGTAAAATGATTCGCGCGGTGGTAAACGCGTGTCCTGCAATTTTTCAACGCAGTCAATATATTCGTACAGAAAGACATCTTTACGAGATAGTAATTCAAATTCTTCATCCGTTAGTTTTGAAAATTTGGAATGTATGATTTTTAATTTGTCTCTGCTTAGAAACGACGCTAATTTATTGAGGCTTGTACTAAGAAATTTAAATGAATCGATGAACCGTAAGTTTATGCAATTTCGCGAATCTACTCTCTCGGCGATATCTTTAACATGTTTAATAAACGAAATATATTTTTCTTTGGTTATCGGTTATACATCTACATGCCCATCGTACGCGATAGCAATTTCTTTAATTATAAAGTACGCGTCGTAGCTGGATAAATTGTGAAAAACAATCGGAATATATAATGAATTTTTATAATTAAGATTGCAATTTGCATGCGCTGGACAGTATCTGGTGAGATGGCAATGATCGCGAATCCGCGTGTCATCCGGCGCGAAAGGTTTCTCACAAATGTGACACCGCGTCGCGCTACGATATGCCTCCCATTACTGTTTCGACAATGTTTCCATGGGCACGTTGGCGGATACAATATGTTTTACATGATGCGCCAAGTCTTGGAGTTGTCGCGCGAACCACGCTATACAGTCTTCATCGCGACGGAACCGATATGACGATAACATGTCGTTGTACGAATATTGCACGTAGTATCCTATACTAAATATCTTTTGCTGCTGATGTGTACGACGCATCTTCCCTGTCGAGTTTCGTCTTCCATAGATCGCACTTCAAGTCAGCATAGACGATGAATGGGACGCGCTCCTTAGTGGTTCCCAAATTCGAGCCACTTGACGTCCACGCTCGCAGTCGTTTCATTTTCCCACATTTTCCATTGCGTGCGATTGCAATTTTTCGTTCGTACTGAAGTAGTGCAAGCATTTGAAAAAAACAAAAAAATTATAACTATTATCATTATTTTATTGGTAAGACGTAAAATTATACTAAATTTTTTCATGTGTACTTACCAATCGCAGAAAAATTTCTTCTTCTTGTCTCTAATAATTTGCAATCTCACGAAACACGACAGGTTCTTGATCCACGCAAAATGCCTAATGCCGTGTTCACGTGGATCTTGCATATACAGCACGTTGATGTGTTTCTCCTTCTTGTCACTGGTGAGCCGCAGAGGAAGAACTTGTTTATTCTTGATACGTTGATCGACACGTTCAACCGTTCAAATCTGGAAATATTTTTTAAAGTCATTGGAAATTATATTCGTGAGATTCAATACTGTCGTGTAATGCGAATACGATGACTCTCGCTCCGTATACTTTTCAGCCGGGTACAGAGCGATCATCGGCTATGCGAAACACGCATTGTCCATCGCACACTGATCACCGCACATTTCGTCGCTATTTCCTGCGGCACTTTGATATAACATCCCGCGCGAATGGGATTTAATTTGTTTACATTGATAATCAAATTCTCAAATATACGTGACAATGCCCACCCGCGTTCCTGGAACTCTTCGAGTGACATCAACGTGGGCTCAATTACATGCCGCTCGTACCACTCACACAAATCGGTGTATCGATATATCTCAATGTTCTTTGTAATTATGCTCTTCTTAGCACTTTATCCTTCATCGCGAACTTACGTTGAACTCGGTGTTCACTTTTACACTACCGTCTGTACACGCTCAAGCACTATTTTTCTCGCGTCTTCCAAAAACTGCTGCAGCTCAATGCAATCCGCGTTGATCACGGCGCCTGTCAATATACGACTCTCGAACGCGGCGTCGATCTCTCACTAGACGAGAAATCTTTCATCGCGATTCGCGTACCCGCCATTAACGTGCACGAAACGTTGCTCTAATTGTGTCTTTGCACTCGCGAGTCGCGCGATTGTCGCCACCATGGATTGTTTGTGTCCAATGGCAAGGCGTAGACGCTTGGCACGACAAAGTTTCTTCGATGCAGTTGTTGCATTGTTGCAGCCACACTCCACCAGAGTAGCGACCTGGCTGCACTGCTCCAGCAGTTCGTGTTCCATTCGCTCATGGTTTTCCATATCTTTTCACAGTCTTTAGATCACACACTCTTACATGGAACACTTGCACGTAACTCGTTCACACTCGTTATAGTACCGCTTTACATTTAGAATGTTTTATCACCTTGATATTATGTTCGTCTATTAAGATGCACTCTTCACAAGGATGGTATAATTGATTACGCATATACTTATCGCACAGGTCATGAAACATTTTTTTAGCAGAATTCTCCTCGCGGTCGTAGTGTGGCATCATTAACTTGTCCGTTATCGCTTCGATGCACTTTTCACCACCCGCAGGAATCTTAATACGCCTGCAGCTATATTGAATCTTCTTTTCATTTTGCATTGAATAATAACACTGTTCCTTTATTAAACCGATTTTTGTACCAAAATCTCTTTTCGAAATCAATGTGCACCATTTCGTCTCCTAATCGTCCGAACTAATATTCCTTTTCATCATTGTTATCGTCATTGATGATGACTTCCTGTTTCGCATCACGTGTACCTATCTTCTCGATCGCGTAGAAACTGCATCGGCGATATTCGCACATCTTTGACTCTCTTTCGCGGATCACAATCTTCAGGCACACTTTTTGTGTTTATTTTTTTTTCACATGTTCACTGTTCACAATAGTTTTTCAATGTATGTAGGCAGTGTAGACACTTGTTGCACGGAAATATAGTGTACATTGGCACTCTGCAATTTGTGCAAGACCAATCGCTTAGCGCATCAATATAATCAATAATGCTTCCTTATAAGATTCATTCTCACAACATCAGTGTCAGCCAAACGGATCATGCATGCTGCACATATAGTTAAAGCATCATCCATCATAAAGCATCATTGTATAGTAGCACTAGATCATGCAGTGTTTAGTACAGCCGTTCAGTGCACGGATTTCTGGAGACAGTACAAATTTCTCTGCGTGATTCGTATCGTGAACTCAAAACAGTAGCATAACCTAGCATAACTAATATTGTCAGATATCACTTCTTCGTCAGAATCTTGGTCCATTATTTCCTCAAAATCTACTTCCATTTCTTCGACTTCATCTCTAACATTCGCGAACTGTTCCGGATCCACGTTTCTAATATACTCGACTACGTTGGCTATGCACAACTCAACGTTCGCACGATGGTTAGTCATACTTTTTCCATTATTTTTATTGTCAATAACCAAAGCGACCGATTCATTCGTCTTTCAGGACACCAACTGTGGAACTAAATACTTATATATTTCATTTGTGATTTCTTTGTCCCTTTGTCTATTGGTCACACTTTCTTTAAAAGTAGACAAGACAGCATAGCAAGCGATTCTGGTTTATACTTTTCACACCTATTAGTATGTTTATATAAACAGCACCAACGCTTCTCTTAATGCGTCGCGACATGCCATCGATCTCTTCCCAGAAAAAATCATTATCGACAGTTGTTCGAAGAAATTTAAGGGTTGTGGGAACGCAATGTGATTTCATACTTTTCACTGGAGTACCATTTTCATTTTACTGCAGAAGAATTATATTTTGTTTAGCAGCCGAAACATCGGCGCTTCTTTTAACGCATCGCGACATGTCATCGATCTGACAGTGTGTATAAACGTGTAAATATCTTTTTTTTTTCATTCAATAGTAAATTTTAGTTACGAGCGATAAGACATGGATTGAGTAAAAGAATATATATGTCGAAAATCGATTGAGCGCAAAGTCCACCAGATCCGCCAAGTCTACTACCATCGAGGGAAAAAGCGAGATATTGGAATATCCTGGTGAAAAAGCATCAAAATTTCCAACGTGTTCCTCATCATCAACGTCATCATGCCATCAAAATATAAGCCATAAAGTATCACATTTAAGGTGACTAGTGCTAATGCATTTTATTCTCTGCTGAAAAAGCGAATAGTGATCAAAAAAGTTTTTTGTTCTCTTTTTCCAGAAAGCGCTGCTAGCAATGTTCGAGCCATCGATCATATTCGAACGCTGTCGATCGCGAAAAAAATGTAATAAAAAGTGAGAAAAAATCAGTATAATAAGTGTAACATGAATAAAAAATTTTCGCGTCACTACATATGTACTTTCTTTTATTCCCCATCCTCTGCCTCAACAAGCTAGTAAAAAATCTAGTGAAAAAACTGCCTCATAAAAAAGGATTTTTATTCTTGATTCATTTCTTCGTCTTTTTTTCGATATTATGTTACGCACTCTGGCATCGTCGCGCGAAAATTTCTTTATTCATATACTTTGTTTTTAATTGTCTAAAGTATTTTGTATTCTTTTATATCATAAAAATATTTGACTGATTTTAGGTTTGATACACTGTTATTACTGTTACTGCTCTTGTTGTTGTTGCTATATAAAAGCTCATATTTTAATAGTTGCTGCTGTACCGATGCTGTGTTGATGGATTGTATTGTATTTGCTATTTACGCTATCTTGCGCAATCAACGCGTTATGAGACGAATACCTACGGAACGCGTATACATAGGTGTTTTCGTGTTTTCATATTTGAAAAATGGTTCTTTGGAACATAACTATAATATACATCATTGTTTTCAGCATCAAATGCTTTTTGATTTGCATTAAAAATTAAAATATTTTTAAATATTTTTAAATAGGGGTGCGGGTATAAAATAAATAAACAATTAAAAAAAATTTTGTTATTGCAGTTCTAAAATACTTTTGAAATTGAAATTTTATTCCGGAAATTGTTTCGTATCTTATATTATAGTTTTGACGATATTTTCGCTTCAAAAGATGAAAACTAATTTTATTCGAAAAAGTGTTTCACCTCCTAAAACTGTAATTCTGAACGAATAAAAAATAGTTTTGTGTTGGATGAACTACTTTACATGTACACAAAGTTTCAAAATTTTTTGATTTATGAGTTGTCTAGTATCCCTTGTTAATTCGGTTTTTTGTTGCTTTGTAGTTTTGCTGACGCCTAATTATTTGCAAACTACTTAGTTTATTATGTAATATTTTATGTTTATGTCTATTAACACCTGTTAATCTTTTTCATAGAGCAATAAACTAAATTAAATTGAAAAAAAAAAGAGATTTTGGGCAGATCAACTTTAATGTTTACATTATTATAATAATATAATTTTTTATCTATCACATTTCCTGCATATTGCAATAACAATTTTTATTCAAATATAAATTTATAATAATTTTTTTCTGTATCGCATATTCAATAAATATGATTTTTTTTAAAGGAGCTGAAAATGTGCTTACGTGAACTTGCTGTAGTAGACGACACGTTGGAAGCTCTCGGAGCGCCAAAGGAATACCAAAGGCTATGTAACTGGATAATTCGAATAATAATCGGATGGATTGCATACATTTTTTATCAATTAGCATATTGGAATTTTTTTACCTACTTTATTTTTAATTTTGACGTAAATTTCACCTGGTTTTTTTTTTATGTAATACGTTTTACGCTTCTGACCTATTATCCGTCAAACGTCATTATCTTAAGTGCTCTGATTCCTGCAGCTATCCTTGGGTTAGTATTGTGCCTATGTATACATTTATTTTGTAAGCTATTAGGTGTTGGAATTAATTCGTAGCGTTTTTTTAATGAAAGAATGTTATTTATTTCACATGAGCATTAAAAAATACATTAATGAAAGTACTTCCCATCACTTTCTACTACTTTTGACCATCTTTCGGGCAGTGAATGAATACCGCGTCGGAAGAACTGTTCATCTTTAGATGAAATCCAGGAATCGAACCATTTTGTACAATCTTCGTAAGATGTGAACTTCTGCTCGCACAAGCTATGAGCTAATGATCGAAACAAGTGGTAGTCGCTAGGTGCAATATCAGGAGAATACGGCGGGTGCGGTAGCACTTCCCATTTAAGTGTTTCCAGGTATGTTTTTACCGGTTTTGCAACGTGTGGGCGAGCATTGTCGTGCAGCAAGATGACTTTATCGTGTCTTTCGAAGTATTCCGACCGTTTTTGCTTCAATGCACGGCTCAAGCGCATCAGTTGCCGTCGGTAGAGATCTCCAGTAACGGTTTCATGCGGTTTTAGCAGTTCGTAGTATATGACACCCTTCTGATCCCACCAAATACAGAGCAGGAGCTTTGAGCCATGGATATTGGGCTTTGCCACTGATGTTGATGGTTCGCCGGGCTTAACCCATGACTTTCTGCGCTTTGGATTGTCATAATGGATCCACTTTTCGTCACCGGTAACAATCCGATGCAAAAAACCTTTTCTTTTCTGCCGTTGAAGCAGCAGTTCGCACGTGAGAAAACGTCTCTCAATATCCCTTGGTTTCAATTCATATGGGACCCAATGTCCTTCCTTCTGGATCATGCCCAAACTTTTAAGACGTTTTCCTATTGTTGAGAAGTCAACTTCCAATGACGTAGATAATTCTTTAAGTGTTTGACATGAGTTTTCATTGAGCAGTGCCTGCAAATCGTTATCTTCAAATTTTTTCGGCTGACCAGGTCGCTCCTTGTCATCCAAGTCGAAATCACCAGCTTTAAAACGTGCAAACCACTTCCTACACGTTTGCTCAGCCAGAGCATGTTCACTATACACATCCACTAAAATACGATGAGCTTCAGCTGTACTTTTGTTCATATTAAAGTAATGAAGCAAAACTCCCCGCAAAAACACTTTATCTGGCACAAATTTTGACATATTCAATGAATTATACAGTATTGTTATTTATGATTTCAAGAAAGGTTATGTACGGCAAATGACGTCCTATGATAGATGTTTACAATGTATACAGAACTATAGGTAACAACGAAATAGTGTACTGCTTGTGCCATCTCTTGTAAAACGCTACGAATTAATTCCAACACCTAATATTTTTGTTGACATTGTGCGTTAAAATGTTTACAGTGTGAAATACATAAAGATTTTTTGGTACCATATACAAAAATAAAAACCATGTCCATCAATGACCATGACCTTGATAACATAATACTTGATGACAGATGTATGTTTTCTGTATTGCATATACAAAACATGTACAGGGTTGGCCATATTCGACGGAAAGATGTTTTTTTTCAATCATGGGAAAAAAACACATTTTTTGCTGTTCATTTTAAAAATCATTTAATAGAGTTCAAGGTCTTTCCGTCGAATATGGCCAACCATGTATATACTTATTTTGAGTTTTAAAAATGTACTAAACAACAATTATTAAAAATAAATAGTTAATCATTACTTTTCATTATTAAATATTTATAAAAGATGATCATCTTTAGAAAATGCTGCAAAGGAAGAAAATGTTGAGTAATCGAATAAACATTTAAAAAATTTCCACCTCCAATGAACTTGACACATAACGTCATAAAAAAGTAATAGCAAAGAGATAAAATTGTATCATAAAAAGTATATCGTATCATAAAAGGTAAAATCGTCATAGAAGAGTAATGACAAAACTAATGATAAAACTTCATCCCTGGCTGTAAGGGAGAGCCGCGCCGCATGTTGATAAGTTATACAATTGAATCAAACGCTATGCCTCCGCAATAAAACAGACTTTCACAGCGTCAAAGAACCGAAGAACAGAATCCAAAGCGTCAAAGAACTCAAATGTGTTCCAAAAAATTCGTATAAAAGTTCCGTATAAAAGTTTTATCTTTATGCTCGTAGTGTGCATGCAAATATTTGGACGGCTCCGGAGGCACAACTGTATAAAACTTTCTGCTGTGAAATTTTTACGCTCTTCATAAATGTCTCCGTTTCATAAATGTCTTCGCCTTTGATGCATTAACGTCTATGAAGGAATGAGCATGAGAGATATAATTTCACAGTTTCAAATTGGAATATGACGAAATGATATGATGTTTGGAATTCACTGTTATAGATTTTCAGCGATTTTTGCGCGTTTTAGTCAAGGAAATATTAGGTATAAAGTTTTTGCAAAAAGTAGATTGGAATTGGAAATTTACAATTTTCATACAAAAATGAATGTTAATGTAAATGTACCAGTGACCAAACATACTGTAGTACCGGATATTAACACAAAGTTAATTTATTTATATTATTTAGGGATGCTCCGCATAATATTAAAGGGTATAGAATATTGGATATCCGTCGTCAAACTTTCTGTATATCTAATTATCTGACCGAATAACGAATTTTCCGGATATCCTGCGGGATATCTGGAAAGAGAAAAATTTCTTTCAAAGAAAAAAGAAAAATGGCATGATCCTTTAACCAAAGGTGTTTTAACAAATGATCCTTTAAGGGAGTCTTTACGTTTGAGAGTCGATTTTGAGAGTCATTCTTTGAGAATTTTTTTAATAAATAAAAATTTAGGTATAGTCAAAAACTAATGCAAATCTAGAAAATGCGTACAATATACGTATAAAAAAATATTTTTTTTGTAGTGTTAATTTTTTATAGAATAATAATAAGATGGCGCTGAAATTAAGTATGCATCGCGAATACGGTCAAACGGTGATCGAGGTACAGATTGTATTATTGGTCTCATAGCAAAAATAAAACTTTTTCTTATGATGAATGGACTTGTAATTCTCGCCCGAATTAGAATAATTAATATCATATGTATATTTTCAAAATGGCAACAGTTTGAAAAAATAATTTGATAATAATTTTTTTCCTCACATTTTTATTTGACCTGCAAAAAAATAGAAAAAAATTAACGTAGACTATTAATTCTGGTATGGGCTATAATGACATGTTTTCTGAGTATAATGTAAAAGTAGAATTCGGACTTTCATTTTTTTCGGAATTTTGTGATGATGTGTCATATTAAAAAACAGGGAAAAAGGCGAATAAAGTTTCGAAATATTTTAGTACAAGTACCGCTCCGTTTTCCGTTAGAAACGAAAGTGACGCTCAAATGGGAACAAAACTCTGCTCTGTTACATAGAAACGTTCTAGAATGATTTTGAAAGGTTAAATATAATTAATGGCGAGCACCAGTTATAGCAATTATTTGGTACGCATTATTAGAATCGATCAAGAGGTTCCACACACCATACTATTTTATCTTGTATATCTTGAACAATTTTCGTTTTTCCCAAAAAACGTTTTTATTTGGGATTTCTTAAGATTATAATCTTTCAAAAAAAGCAAAAAAAATCGATTCTTTTTACCTCTAAAACGTAAAGATCCCTTTAACAAAATGCATTTGTTTAATGTTTTTAGCAATTGTTTAGCAATTTTGTTTAACATTTTTTAGCTTACTGATTGAAAAATTTTTATTTTCTATAAGACGCGTAATTTTCTGGTGGTTTTCTTTTTCGTTATCTGTAAACGAATTATAGTTTAAAACGATTGAAATTGAATTATAAATTTTGGACAAAACTCATTTTGAAATTCTGCTCCTCGTATATGTGTAAAATATTATATTGAAATATAACAAGTAAATAATAAAATTCTAATTTAGCCCGATTTCTAATTATTTATTAACGCAATTAGCGTTAATATGATTATATTGTACATAATGCATATATTATTATGTTAATAAAGATATGACTAATTCTTTTTCAATTTAGATGCATAAGTCTGAGGTTTCATCGAATTAATGAACGATTACGTGTACTATATTCTGATCTGTCCGAAAGTAATACAGATTATAGAAGACAAAACAGATCCATCTTCGTGCATCAGCGGATAACAGAAGCTAAGGATCACAATCAATATATATGGATTATAATGTAATAATTATTTAATAGAATTACTGTGTAGCACATGTACGCGCGCGCGCGCGCACGCAGCACGCACGCAGAGAGAGAGAGAGAGAGAGAGAGAGAGAGAGAGAGAGAGGAATGTCTCAATCTAACTTTCACATCGATATATTTCGAAAAGTATAAAAAAAAAATATTTTCTATGAAAGTGCAACTGCTTCGAGAAGAGCTTAATGTGATCACGTTATTCTTTTCTAGATAAAGATACGATGAGAGACAGAATGAGAAAGATATTATGTATATTTGCGCATTTTAAAATGGAATTTTATGATTTTTTATATAATATGATTTCTCTATAATTATTCCGCATGTAAAAGTACTGAGTTAGAAATATAAAAAAATTAATAATTTTCGAGATATTATAGATACTATTTCTCTGGCACATATACCAGGTGTAGAAGTATGAAATCGGAATTTCCCTATATATGGCACTAGCTATCAGTTTAAGGACCACAAGACCGCATCTGCAGCGCCATCATCTCTCTCTAACAGCTGATGAAGATTTCCAACATACAACAACCCTAGTTCCATACACCGGTATATTTTTTTCTAACCTTAAACATGTCGAGTTTTGTGCCTACGAACTACGATTTGCGGACAGCATTGGTTTTCTGTTATCATTTGAAGAAAACTGCTGCAGAATCGCATCGAATGCTTGTCGAAGCTTACATGCTGGTGAACATGCTCTTGGTAAAACAGTGTTTCGAGTGGTTCAAAAAATTCAAAAGTGGTGATTTTGATGTGAGAAACGAAGAGCGTGGGAAACCACCGAAAAAGTTCACAGACAACGAATTGCAAGCCTTATTGGATGAAGATGATACTCAAACTCAACAAGAACTCGCGGATCAATTGAATGTAACGCAGAAAACTATCTCCATTCGTTTGAAAGCTATGGGCAAGATTCAGAAAGTGGGAAAATGGAAAACAGCAAGAAAATCGAAAAACCACTTGTGAAATGCTGCTCGACAGATACAAAAGAAAGTCATTTCTCCATCGAATCGTCACAAGTGATGAAAAATGGATATATTTTGAGAAGCCTAAGCGTCGTAAATCATGGGTGAATCCAGGCGAACCATCGACATCCACTGCAAGACCAAATCGCTTTGGAAAAAAGACAATGCTCTGTGTTTGGTGGGATCAGAAGGGTGTAATCTATTATGAGCTGCTAAAATCTGGTGAAACCGTTAACACTAATCGCTACCGACAGCAAATGATCGATTTAAATAGAGCATTACGTGAAAAACGACCGGAATATGGAAAAAGCAACACAAAGTCATTTTGCTTCATGATAATGCTCCATCACACACAGCAAAATAGGTCAGGGAAACGATCGAGGCGTTCAGTTGGGAGATATTAGCAAATGCGGCTTATTCTCCAGACTTGGTTCCGTCCGATTATCATCTATTCGTATCACTGGGACATGCTCTCGCTGAACAACACTTCAATTCGTATGAAAATGTACGAAAATGGCTCGATAACTGGTTCGCTTCAAAAGAAGAACTGTTTTTTTGGCGTGGTATTCATACATTGCCGAAGAGGTGGGAAAAATATATAAATAGCAATGGAGATTATTTTGAATAAAAAATTTTTTATCATTTTCAAACAACAGACGTGTAATTTTTACAAAAAAATTCCGGTTTCATACTTCTACACCTGGTATACACCAATTGATATGACACATTAAATATCTCGTAAATTATTAATTTTTTGATAATCGTAATATCTTAATATTTTATGAATACAATAATGACATAAGTCAAGTATAAAGAAAACATATATTTGTTTATTTAAAAAATTATTTATTTTGCCTACGTATTTTTTATAAAATGGTGGAGGACTTATATGGGTCGATTTCGTCCTCTTATAATTTTTACCCAAACTCACGAAAATTTATATTTTAAGGTCAATTAGATTCATTTCAAGTAATTGCAGCTTAAACGACGCGATGGAATTGCCATATTTATTCGGAAATCAATATTTTAAATTTTATGTATTTTTATGTTTTATTTCTCATCTACTGATTTATTTGTTTCAGACAAAAAGCTGCATCTATTTCATATTCTGGATAAGCATCACTGTGATATTGAGATGTATTTTCCATATATTTATAATAAGTACCATATATTTATCCTAGGTACCACAGAACAGATACAATGTGCGCACAGCGTCCTACAGTCAATGCTTCCGTTTTGCATTACCAATACAAATCTTTGATAAGATCAAAGTCATCCTTCTCATACTGAATCCAAAGTTGGTATTGCTTAGATAAACTATGTTGAGATTGCAACTTAACCCTTAAAATGCTTCTTGTTTGTGCATGTAAAGCACGTAATCACTATCTTCCGCCATTTGTTCTCGTGTATAAGACGCCGCGCTGCTTGCTTTATTTTGTAATTCGTAATCGTTATTCGTAATCGTGAAGATCTTGTAAAAAAAAGTCTCAAATGGATGTTGCCTGTATTTTCTTCTAAATAGTGGTCTTTTTGAACTACCTTTCATCTTCTACAATCTTTTGGAGATTATTGGGTTTTTTAGACAAAACGAGCATTCTTTGAACAATTATTTCATCACCTGGTGATGACTTCAACTCGAGGTCGACTATTACACAGTGCGGATAAAATTCTTCCGTAGTCTCCGATGTATGGTATTTGAATGTCAGGAAAAACATTGGCCAACATTTTCCATATTTTAATTAAACCATTTACGGATTCGATAATTCAACGGATTTTGATCACAAGTCTGGATTCATTCGCATTTATAACATCATGTTGCTTTCCTATTAAAAAAAAATAAGACATTTTCGGTATCAATCCAGTTCGGTATCAATTCTTTCAAATTTGTTATTAAATCACAGAATTCTCAGTTTACGATCGTAACGTCTTCTGGCCATAATCATTCTCAAAATAGAGAACTTTTCTCTTTCATCATACTGTTCAATATATTTCATCATTATTTTTCCCGTCAGCAAAGTAGGGACCAAAGATATCCAAACTATGTTCAGTAGTACTAACTACCTTCATAGGCTAGAGCCCTACCTTTGTGCATAGAAAAAGAACACCTTTGGAAAGTGTTGAGAAGGGATCGCGACGCAGGGAAGACTCGAACTGTTATTGTTTTTATTATGCATACAAAAGATGAACATCCCGGTGGTAGAAGCGCCATCTGTGGTCAGCGATAGCGTATCGTTAAAACGATTTCTCAATACTTCCCCTCGATACGCGATCGAACTAAAGGAGAACTATTACTCATGCTTCTCTGAGACCAATCAAACTCCGGCACTTATCGTGCTTAGGTCTCGATAATCCTTTCGTTAGGACGTCTGCAGCCATTTCTTCCGTTGAGACGTGACGCAGCTGAAAGGATCCGTTATTTATAGCTTCACGAACAAAATGGTGTCGTATGTCGATATGCTTTGTCCTAGCGTGGAAGACCGGATTCTCGGCTAGTTTCAGCGCTCCTTGATTGTCACTGAAAACGATGACCTCTGGGGTGTCCTCTGAATTGAGAAATTTCAGCAGTCCTTTTAGATGAATGGCTTCTTTAGAGGCTTCGGTGAGAGCCATATATTCGGCTTCTGTCGAAGATAAAGCCACTGTCCTTTGCTTCCTCGACTCCCAGGATACAGC
>NW_011627030.1:23488-36094 GCF_000204515.1 Acromyrmex echinatior
ATCTGCGCTCTCCGACTTCGGCGATCGCTCGGGAAACTTCGCCTTCGGTTATCTTCGCGAGTCTTCGGCGCGCCTCGTGCGCTTCGTCCGTTTCGAGCGGCTTCGTCGCGAGTGTCGTAAAGAATCCTATATCTTCGGCCGTTTTGGCTAATTGTTTGTCTCGATACCAGCAGTCGGCCGCCTTGTGCCCAATTTTTCCGCAACTGTGGCATTTAAGTTTAGATTTTTCTTTGTCCTCGTTTTTCGATGTCGCCTTCTTTTTGTTCTTCCAATTTTTATTTGCGTAAGGCTTGATCGCCATAGCATTTTGCACAAGAACGTTGTCCTTTTTTCGGGCGTCGCTCTCTTCAATTATTTTAATTCGTAGTGCTTCCGGTGTAGGTAATTCATCGCGCGACTCGATGGCACATCGGAAGTTTTCATATTGCGACGGTAGACTGTATAATAATAAAATCGCGAGCAGATCGGGATTTATGATCACTTCCATTTCGGTCAGTTTATCCACTGCGTCGAAGAATGTACGAATATGTTCGCGCACGTCTTCCCCGTCCGCCATTTTTTGTAATGCGAGACGTTTCAGCAGCGTTGCTTTTCGGGCAGGACCCTTGGATTGATATATCCCTTCCAATCTCAGCCAAATTTCTCGAGATGATGTGCAGCCTTTGATCTGCTTCAATTCGCTCGGGTGAATTGAAAGGATGAGATCTGACATTGCCTTATTATCGTTGTCGTCCCATTCCGCACGAGCTTGGGCAGATATCCCATCGTCGCCGGCAACTAGTTCCGTTTTCACGTCGGTTCCATTCACATATTTCCATGCGTTGTTCTTCACCAATATTGCTTGCATCTGCATTTTCCAGGTGTCGTAATTGTCTTTATTGAGCGTTTCAATACGGCTCACAGCGGACACATTCATTGTGAGTGTCGTTTTCTTTGATACACTTGATCACTGAGAATCTCACTCACTTTTTCACTTTAATACGAACACTTATTGCGAATCGTTGCCTGGGCCCATAACCTGTTGAGAAGGGATCGCGACGCAGGGAAGACTCGAACTGTTATTGTTTTTATTATGCATACAAAAGATGAACATCCCAGTGGTAGAAGCGCCATCTGTGGTCAGCGATAGCGTATCGTTAAAACGATTTCTCAATAGAAAGAATAATTACAATTCTTTTCTATTATGTACACGTATGTTCCATCTGCTATAAGTATTGCCACGTCTTTACCTTCCACAAATAGAGCCATATCCCCAGTGTGCAATCGTATGAAATCTTCTTTCGTGATATGATTCAAATTAAGATGATTGGAGACAAAATCTTCCATGAGTGCTTTTTTAGCAGTCTATTATTTTAGTATAAGTACTGTGTGTAAGTGCTATTTACAATATGAATAATTGTCTTTACGATTTCCTTAAAACTCTAGGATGGAAAAACATTTAAATTTGAATAGGTGTTATAATCGATTAAATATAGAGACAGAGAATTAAGGATGATTTTATACATATTTTCAAAATGATAACGAAATTGTGAAAAAATTACAGATTATTCTAAATTACGTTTAAAAATAATGCGACAAAGGTGACGGTTTAATATCTGGATAATAAGTTTTAATAAATAGTAATATTTTTTAATCTGTGTTCTAATAAAAGTACATGGGAATGTATTGTATGCTATATAGAATAAATATCTCAATTTTTTAATACATTATGTATTCAGGATTATATATGTAGAGTTACATTGCTATTCAACTAGTTGTCCTAAATAAACAAAGTACTTATTTGTTCCATATCTTTGTAAGTAATTAGCGAATCGCAATGAAACTTTACATAAATTTTATGTAAATATTTAAAGAAAAATGTAAATTTTTTTATCAGTAAAAAAATTTTAACATTTAACAACGAAATAATAAAAACTAAAATAAATATACTACAACAATGTGTTATTAAACAAAAATATAATCTTATTCACACAGCTTTTATATGTTTATATTTTTAAAATGTAAATATTAAACATACGTCCAAATTTAATTTTCTTTGTAGGGACTTTACATCTAATACATCCTTAAATTGTCAACCTAATATCTTTTAGGTGTTTGCATCAAAAAAGAAACAATGTAACAAATAATATGTTCAAAAAGTATTTAAAAAGTATGTTCCTCTCGAAATCGTTTCTTTTATTTGAAATATACTTTTCCGTATCGTTTCGAGATAATTTGATGCAACAGCTGGAATGAGACATTCTATATATGTTTACAAGGACAATTAATTTCAATTACGTGAAATAATCACGCATTGTGAACCGCAAGTTATAATACTATAGTTTATAGTTTATATCGAATTTTACGTTAAAAATATATTTTGCTTAGTACTTTTTGTATGTCTCTCGGTTTGATTAATTATAACAATTATAATTTATTTGCAGGCACGTCCACCTACAACTGTGCTTTATATCACGTAAACTAAATATAATATTCAAAGTACAAATGCTAATACAGATGGTATGGTATGCTTTTAAAGCTTTTACGTTCTGTACATTAATGTATCATTTACTTGGAGATCATCAGGGAATATGGACACTTTATTATACTGTAGCGGAATTATATTTATATTTTGATTTCGTTTTCAATAGCATTTTATTTCTCACATTAAACTACGTATGTCAAACTATTTACTTTAAGGTATAGTAGATCGAAAGTATTAATTATTTATAATTAGAATAATAAGCACAAGCAGCAATGAAATTACACATGTCAAAGGTTTATTTGAAATGACAAAATCTTATTCATTGAATACAAAGTTTTTTGTTTTACTACAAACTTTTGTTTAATGTTAATATAATTTCAGATAAATGAAACAGTAACAATTCTTCACAAATTATCCAATTATAATCTCGATAAAGATTTACGTAAACAGGTAAATAAGTACAATAAAATTTGATATAAAATTTTAACTGTCATGCGTAATTTTACTAGCTCTCAAAATTCGAACACCTATCTAAATTTCATGGAATAATTATTTCAAAATTGGGACATTATATAATAACTGTGTTATTCCTTTATATTTTAGGATACTTGTACATTCTAACGCCACAGATAAGAATAAGCTAGAAAAAGTTTTAAAAATTATTTTTTATTTTATGTAACAAAAGTGAGTTATTGAAAGTTATTTCATATTATCAATATTCTGCTATCAAACTATCATACTATTAATTCTACTATCATACCATCTACATTCTACTATCACGCTAATTAATATTCTGCAAAATATATTCAATGCATTTTGGCACATACAATAGAATTGAAAATTGACAAAGATTTTGTAATTGGTGTTGTATGTACAAATATCTCAAAAATACATATAAAAGAATACAGTATGTTAAATTTGTAGTGTTGTATTATAACCATTTTGACTTATTTATTTTTTAATAATTTCTATATGTCAGTCTTGCTTCTATACAATATGTCGTTAATTAAATTAAACATTGTATTTAAATAACTTAACTCTTGAAAATGTGACTCAAATTTAATTCATTACTTATTATGTTCATACATTAATATGAATACCGTATTTTGAAACTAAAGAATAGATTGAATTTGACACATATTGAAGTTAAAAATAACGGAATGTCATTAAACGTTAGGGATAGGGCTCTATATCGTAAATATCATAATTTTTAAATATAATAATCATTAAACGTAAGGGATATTACTCTTTGATATCTGCGACAATGTAACATAATTGATGTTTTATAATAATGTCTTAAATTTATTGATCCATTTGATAAAATTTATGCAAGTATCCAAACTGTCAAGAATGGTAGTATATACAGGGTGGGCCATCTATTGGTACGTTTTTAAAAATGCGATCAAATGAGCATACATTGATATTTTTTATTAATTTTTTTTTTGTTGTGAAGCTAAAAGTATCCGCGTCAAGAATGAAAAACGATTTCGTTCATGTGGCTCCCTCTACTGGCCTTACAGTATGCCATTCGGTCACCCCAATTATTAATGACATTTTGGACTACCTCGGCGCCAATTTCACTCAAAACAGTCGTAATATAATGTCATCCACTAACATCCCTTTCTCACGAACTTTCCTCACCAATTTGCGTATAGCTCCTTCGGTGGGTGCTCTATCACGACCCATATTTCTTTTCAAAATTCGTACAGTTTCGGCGACACAGCACTGACTTTGAAAATAAGTTTTTAAAATTTCAAAACGCTCTTCAAGAGAAAACATGTTGTTTCGTGCCGCGGACGGTATGACTAATAAACTGTCAAAATTTCGGGTCTGTAGCTCGTTCGGTGTTGCCATACGACGAAATTCAAAAACGTACCAATAGATGGCCCACCCTGTATTTAGTGCTTATTAAATTATTGATTTCAATTAGATTTTGCAGTTTATGTTACAAATAAAACAGACAGACGTAAAACTTGGCTTGGGACATTTCTGTTTTGGATATAGTTTTATTTGCTGGGTATGTCATATTTTAAATAAAAGTATAAAAGTATGTAATAAACGCATACATATATATATATGTATATATATATATATATATATACATATATATATATATACAATTTTATTTAATTCGTAATGTTACTCATCAAATTTATAAATAAACTATATTTCCGCTATTTTTAAAGATATGTAATAATATTTATTGAAGTTGTATAGCATCAAGAGGGTATAATATAATAGTTAATAGTTTTTGCTAATAGTTTTTTTTGGATGGAGGTGTTTCGATAATTTCAAAGTGTCATAAAATCGAAGGAGTAGTGGGACAATAAAATAGAAACACTAAATATTTTATATACACATACAAGTAACATTTATTAAGTAAACAAGCGAATAATTTTGGGTTATACAAACCGTTTTTATTAAAGAGTTAAACCGGCTAGGTTCGCGCGATCCTACATTCAAAAACAATTTTGACTGATTTATCGCGTATATATTTTCGGTAATTACAATTTCTCGGTGCGGATATCGTCAGCTATTGTAGTAATCAAGCGCATTATAAAGAAAAGACCTGGCGGAAAGGCATACCGTTTTAGAAGAAAGGTTGTGGCACTTCCTTTCTCGATCCGTTTATTCGAACTAATTGACTAGGCCGCCCCATCTTCTTTTATGCTAATGTGATTTCTAGACGTGATTCTAGATGTGATTCTAAGAATTGCATGAAAACATATTCGGCGGAAATGACATCGCTAGAGAACAATCTAGACTCACTGCAATTGTTGGTCAACGACTTATGGAGATTGATTTTTAATGTTCACCGAGGGGTGATCTATCTTCTTTTGATAGGCTGCCCTTCGCGGGGTGCCTCTCGCGATTCGAGTTCTGTTTGCACGCACAGAGATTCTCATTGGTCATTTGGCGATTTGCACGCTGTAATATCACACATGACTCAGAGCCGTACAAAACGCCGCGCGAATTTAATTCGGTCGCATATCATCTGCGATGGGCAATTCGTGACTAACCCCGCTCCAACACAAAGTCACATCCAGTTTTTTAAATAAAATTGTATTATTTTTTTTATACAATATGATTCCTCTAATTATTTTGCATATGAAAATATTAAAATAGTGTTTCAAAAAACCAATAGATTATGAGACATTTTATACTTTATCCTGGTACAAAATATAAAATGTTGACGTAAAATATTTAATAACTCATAAACAATTAATCTTTCTATAATCGTACCTTAATACTTTTATGAACAGAGTATTGATATAAATCAATTCGTGGAAACAAAACACATAATTGCTTTAAAAAATATATGTATGCAAAAAAAGATAATTTTTTAAAGAAGCAATTATGTGTCATTATTCTGTACAAAAAAGATTAAGAATTACAAAAAATATTAATACAATAATTTACAAGTTTAATATTTCATGTCAATATATGAGTATACCAGAATAAAATAGAAAATATCTCGTAAACTATTGGCTTTTTGATACTACTACCTTAATAGTTTTATATACAGAATAATTAGAGGAATCACTATTATGTAAAAAAATCATACAATTCCATTGAAAAAAGTGGAGGTGATTTTGAAATCTTTAAAGCGCCTCCACCCATAGAGAAACTATTACCAGTATATTGTACCCCTCTTGATGGTATTAATTTTAATAAATACATCATTTTATATCTTTACAAATAGCGAAATATTCTAAAGGTTTGTTCGCGTCGCATACTCCAACATGCTCTTGCCTCTAATAAGTATATTGGAGTGAGTAAGAGCTAGGAGCACATTGGATCATGTTGGAGCATGCGACGCGAACAAACCTTAAGTGAGTTACTGTAAACCCAATCTGTATAAATATAATAGAATAAATGCGTATACATAAATAGAACATATTCTAAATCTTCTTTAGAAATAATTCTTTTAAATTTAACTCTTTCGCTCCTAACGCCGACTATGTCCGGCATCCACAAAGCTATCCGTATAGACGAACGCTGGCTATAGCCAGCATTCGCGAAGTAATTTATTGTGTTCCTTATTATAAGAGTTACGCCAAATCATCTCGTACAGCCAAGTGTAACACTGATTTTGTCAAATGATATATATTTAAATATAATTAGTAGTAGTAGTATTTTGATGTTTATAATGTCACCATCATGAAGGAATTAAAAAACAGTTTACAAAGAAATTATGTGCGGGAATGCACCGCGCGGAAAGATTCGAGTGACGGGCGAGAAAACGGCACACGGTTGATATGATACACGAAAGTAAAGAGAACTCTGTTTCTTTGTAATTTAACAAAAGAATTTTCTTTAATATACACAGTTATTATACAAATTCAGAAAATATAATTAATTAAATATTAGATTAACAGAATATTAAATGCGGTCACCTTTTCCAAATTGTATTTGGAATCGTGGTGATGGAAAATCTTGGCGATTTTCTCGGCACTTCTCGAAAAGATTCGTTTTATAGTGGTTTTCACTAAGCGGTTAGCACGGCGGTTTTACGAAACGATATAGTAGCGAGACTATGACTCTAAGAAGTCTAAGCACTCTAAGAAGTTTAAGCAATCTAAGCACTAAGCAGTCTGAGCAATCTAAGCAATCTAAGCAGGAGGAACGGCGAGATCGAAGCATTTATTGCTTTCGGCCTGGGCTTTCTTCTTGGGAGAAATCCAATGAAATTTTGCCACAATCGTAATTATTACGTAGCATTGGTTGTACAAAATTGATTGGCGCTTTGGATTCTTTTCTAACGACGTTCAACGTAACAGTCATGCGCGACAGAAAATCCGTGGGATTGGTGACAGCGCGTGACGTATTCGTCGGAGCGCGGCGCTCGCGTGCGCGAATTGAATTGTTCTAGAACTTTCGATTGTCCGTTGCCGGTGCCTGTTTGCGTGTACCGAATTGTTTTGAAAGACTAAAGAATGACGAATCCCTGACTTTGACGAGGCTTAAGGTCAGGCTCGAGATGAAATCACGAGCTCACCTTATGCGTGCGTTCAATAACAAACTGTCGGTCGATCGAAAGAGTTCTTACTTTTTTTCCGAATTACCGATCTCAAACAAATTATAATCATTTTGTTTTAAGAAATACCCTCTTTTTTTAAAAACATATCAAGATTGTTTAGGCATAAAACGTAATTTTAAATGTCAAAGACTCTCACATATAATGTGTACACTTTTGGCGTAGGATCCCGATCAATGGAGATATTATGGTGGACCGCTTTTTGAGCGAAAGAGTTAACAAAACTATTTTCATTAAGTATAATGGTAATACTTTCTTTCAGATGTATTCTACAGTTCTGTCTGTTACAATAATTCTTACATCGCAGGTATTGATTCTCGCAGCAGTGCATGAGAAATTTTATTTGACTATGATATGAATATGATGCGCGTGCGGGTATATAATTAAATGCATCATACTTAAATCAAAATCTAGGATCTTGTCATAATAATCAGAAAGTATTTCTGGTTGTTATGAGAAGGTTCAAGATTTTACAACTAGAACTAGAACTATATTATAAGTATTATATTATTTATTATATTATAAGAATTTGTTTAATATTTTTCAGTTTAATTGGACAGTTTCTACTAGTCAGACATTATGAATTCATTATCGGAATTATTGACCTTAATCTCAACGCCTTTTAGCAGTGCAATTATTGTGTCCGTCTACACAAATCGGGCGAATATGCTGTATTGTTTTATGTCGTCGTGTTGTTTCCTGTTAGTGAATAGATACAAAATGATATGTACCATGACTGATGAAAAAACATCTTCTCTTTCCTCCGTTGATATAATTTTGAGACAAATAGAAATTTCAAAGTTATAGCAATAAAATTAATTTGAATTTCTGTGTGTTATATATTACTTTGTAAGTACCTCATAGATTATGAATGCTTGATGTTATCCATCATTTATCCTTCCGTTTACATTCAATGAATAACAAGGAAAAACAATACATTACAATTATGCATAAAACCCCAATGCCCCAATAATTAACAAAAAGGCATGTTTGATCAATAAAGTATTCTGCAGATAGTTAACGAGTAAAATTTATCCAATTGTGGAGATCTTATATCTCTACAACTGCATGTGAATTTAATAAACTAACGCGCGCTCTCTAGAGCTATTCTCTCTCCTTTCGGTGAGGCGAGAGTTAAGGCGGTGACCCTACGAGAGGGAGGACAGTCTGGGTAAGAAGCTGAGAGGAAACGGACAGAAGCTAGGGGGATTCTTTTTTTTTGACTTAAGTGCAAAAGGGTCATGTTCTAACCTACGCCTCGATATCCACACCAGCTGGGATCCTACACAATTAACGAGTAATTCTGGTATATTTTATTGTATTTAACAAGGAAGTTATTCCTACAACTATAATTGGCGTTTAAAATACAATAGAAATGATATTATTACATAGCAGCATAATTAAAAAATTAATAATGCGGAATTATACGAAAACGTTGAAAATATATTGTATATATGGTAAAAAAAAACACATTTTATTGAACTAAACGTTATTGTAGTATTGACGGAATGATATATCAACAATAAATAAATCGTATTTACTTTTAATTGTTACTTGCGATTATAAAATTTATTAAAATTCATCTAATGAAATTTAATAAATGTACTTCACTTTGTTGTTAGTGTCCGATAGAGAGAAGAATAATTTTTATAATGGAAAGGGAATTTAATGTATCTACTAATTCCACGTAAAATTCATAAAATCTATCATCAAAGAAAAATTCAGTTATTCGTCAAACACTAACTGTCTTTTTATAGGAGGGTGTGAATTCCAAATCTTCTAGACCGCTTATAATAATAATAATTTTGGCAGTATGTTAATTATAGTTACCATTTTTATTGCATCTTTAAAGTAATATTTAAATTCGCATGTGTGACAGTATGTTCTAACGTAATGCTGGGATTTACTTGCACATTTCGGTCGATTTTCAGTTTGGTTCCTGTGCCTTACTTCACCTGCGTGCAGCCTGAATGTCGATCGGCGGGTGTGTTGGTGATATAAGGTATAGAAACTAAGCTAAAAATCAACCGAAATGTGCAAATAAATCCCAACACTGTTCTAACACATTACTAAAAATCATCTTTTATTAAAAATGAATGATTTTTTGTATAAGAATAGTGGTTACGACCTATGTTTAATAATAGTAAAATACATGCGAAATTATAATTACAATGTGTATGGATACTAAAGTGTTTTAGATACCAACTGTTCGAAATGATATAAACTCAAGACCAGTGGTATTTTGAAGAATTGCTTTATACTTAAAAATTTATTATACGTTTAAAACTCAACAATTTTTTATATTTTTCTGTTTCTTTCAAAAACTTTTATCATTAATCCCGCTAATACATACACATTTGATTTTATCTCGAATCTTTGTGTCCACACATTTTTAATTAAATTCGTGTATTTATGATAATATTATTAAAAGAATGTAAAGCATTTTGATAAAATTAAGTCGATAAAATTAAATTAAAATTAACTATTCATTACTAAATTGCTATATGCATATTTTATCATAGAAAAATATATGTGTGTGTGTGTGTGTGTGCGCGCGCGCGCGCGTGCGTGTGTGTTTATAATCTGTTATTACAAAAATAATTAATACCCTGAATGGCAGAATACCCAATACTTGAAAATGATTTTTAAAACTAACAATTAGAGAATTATATTCAGAGAATTAAATCCATTATTTTTACTACACCTAATATATGCAATGGCATTTTTGTTAAACTATTCATAAAAAATAAGCAAACAATTTGTATAAAATTTGAATTAATTTATTTAATAATTTCGATTTAAAATATAATCACCTATATTTATCATATATTATAATATAATACTAAAATCTTATTGGCATTAAGATAGCGCTGCATTATTATTAGCATTATTACTAATAAGAGAACAGTTAATAAAATTAAGAAAGCGATGAAATAAAAGTTGAAACATGCTAATATGAGCCGATACAGAAAATTGATGTGTGTATACTGTATTATATGTTAATAATCCATACCATTCACAAACGTTTCGATCCTTGGTTCGGATCCTCTTTAGTGTAAATTTCCTTTACAAGAATCATTTACTTACTAAACGTCGTAACACTGCTGTTGAATTAATCTTTCTTAATAATACGGTCAAAAATATAGGAGAACGACTTGAGTACAAGAAAAAGCGAAGAAAATTGTATTCTAAAATATGTCACCAAATTAATTTTGCCATTTGACTTTAAAATATACAGCTAATATGCAATTATGTATTAGTTTTCATGTATACTTTCGTAAAATTTTTATTCATTCAAAAAAATTCTCAACGAATGCTTTCAAAATCAATTTTCAGATTAACGTAAAGATCTTCTTAAAAAAACCTTTCATTAAAACATCTTTGGTTAAAGGACCATGTCATTTTTTTTTCTTTGAAAAATTTTTTCCAGATATCCAGAAGGATATCCGGAAAATTCGTTATCAATCGGATAATTGGATATCCAAAAAGAATTTGATAACAAATATCCGGTACCCCTTAATTTACTATTCGGAGCATCCCTAAATAATAATATATATAAATTATTTATGTGTTAATATCTGGACGTACAATATATGTCCGTTTACCTTAACATTTATTTCTATAAGAAAAGTATAAATTTCGAATTCCAATCACTTTTTGCAAAGACTCTATACCTAATATTTCTTTAACCAAAAGATGCGCAAAAATCGTTGAAAATCCTTAATAGTGAATTACAAACATCACATTACGTCATTGTGTCATAATTCAATTTGAAACTTTGAAGTTACATCGCTTATATCCCATCAAAAGCGTTAATACATCAAAAAAGAATCGCGGAGGACATTTAGGAAGTTCGTAAAAATTTCACAGCATGTTCGAGATCGGTAATTCGAAAGAAAAGCAAGAATTCTTTCAGTCGATCGACATTAATTGTCATTGAACGCATGCACAAATTGAGCTCGTGATTTCATCTCAAACATGATTTTAATCCTCGTTAAAATCATCAAATTCGTCGTTCTTTGTTCTTTTTAAAAACAATTCGTTTTGCGCAACACGCAAACAAGTTGTCGTTACCGGCAACGGACAATCGAAAGTTCTAGAACGATTCAATTCGCGCACGCGAGCGCCGCGCTCCGACGAATACGTCACGCGCTGTCACCAATCCCACGCACGGATTTTCTGTCGCGCATGACTGTTACGTTGAACGTCGCTAGAAAAGAATCCAAAGCGCCAATCAATTTTGTACACCTAATGCCACGTAATAATTACGATTGTGGCAAATTTTTATTGGATTTTTCCCAAAAGGGAAAGCTCAGATCGAAAGCAATAAATGCCCATCACCGCGATTCCAAGCTCAATTTGGAAAAGGTGACCGCATTTAATATTCTGTTAATCTGATCTTTAATTAATTATATCTTTTGACTTTGTAACTGAATACATTAAATAAATTCTTTTGTTAAATTAAATGAAACGGAGTTCTTTTCACTGTCGTGCATCATATCAACCTTGTGCCGTTTTCTCACTCGAATCTGTCCGCGCGGTGCGCTCTCGCACACAGCAGAAACGAGTTTTATACAGTTGTGCTTCCGGGACTGTTCAAATAATTGCATGCACGCTGCGAGCACAAAAATAAAACTTTTATACGAGACTTTTATAACTTTATTTTTTGAAAGGCATTTACGTCTTTTGACGCGAAGTGCCCTGGATATGGAAGTCTGTCCTATTGTTGATTCAATCGTATCGTAACTACATATCGACATGCAGCTCTCTCTTACAGTCAAGGACGGAAAGTTACTTTTGCCATTAGTTTTGTCATTACTTTTTTATGATGATTTTACTATTATTTTTTATGTTACAATTTTATCATTACTTTTGTTGTTACTTTTTTATGACAATATATGTCAAGATCCAGTTCATTGAAAATAAAAAGATAGTTTCTGATAGTATGTTTATTCTGATAGTATGTTTATTCGATTACATTACTCAACATTACTTCCTTCACATACTGTGCGAGAGCGAACCAGAGCGAGAGCGCTGATCGTGAAATTTTTAAAGTGATGCGGCGTTTGTCTTACTGTCTTTCTCGCTAGTTTAAATCCGGCTC
>NW_011627030.1:44860-57762 GCF_000204515.1 Acromyrmex echinatior
GAGCGCGCGGGCCGCGAGGAGCGGGCCTTACCGTTGCGAGCATCTAAGCTCAAACAGCGCGGCGCGCCTGCTAAGCCATTCCCGCTCCTCGCGGCCCGCGCCGTGCGCTCGGTGGGCCGTACCTTTGACAATAGTAAGTCGAGCGGACGCGCGTATTCGGCTATCTTTAAACGTTAATATCTCGTTAATTATTGCGAGCATTACAAAATGGTAGAGGATTTTTCTACTCAATTTAGTCCACTCTACCTGCTCGGGACGAGTGGGGCCATATATTCATGACACCCTGTATATATGCACACAATTTTATGTATTTACATGTATACACTATTATAAATATACAGTAAAAGATTTAAACTAAATATGCTGCAAATAAAATTTGATTTTGGCTAATTGTTTTGCCTTCTCTCTCTTTTTTTTTAATTCACTATAAAAATTCAGATATATTATTAATAAACACGCACAAGATATCACAGGAACCGTCCTATATATATGCATATGAATGAATTGTAAAATGATAAAAAAAAAGCTAATATAAAGATATAATGAACTTATTGCGATGTTTTCTCTTGTAATGTAAATTAATGAAAGATGAAGCAAATAATATAAATATAAAGGAAAGTTGCTGATACTGCTATAGGTTTTCTAAAGTGACTTATTTCTTAGAAACTAACTGCACTTTACTGCATTTTACTGCACTTTATTTAATATTACTAACCAAAACATCTGTTAACTGTTCAATTAATTAAAAAATTGTAAACGCATAATTCGTATTTATATTTTTGACTTGTTTTTATACAAAATCAGCTAAAAATGAATTCTATGAATGCGAAAATAAAATTCTTACGATTTTCTTTAGCAAATTGCGTAATTTAAATAACAGGGACTGTATTATTAATAATATTACATCGTTTTAAATGTTTGTAATTTCCTAAATCAATTTTATTTATATTATTTTTTTTCTATTAGTTGTTTATAATACTATTTAATAAATATAAAATCAGGATGCATTGTAAACCACCCCTGTCTGTTAAACATACCATGAATTAACTTAATTTTCGTAATGTTGCTTTATAATGTCAAATAATGCTAAATTAGAGCAATGGTTCTACATATAGCATATAAGAAGCTATCGCGTTACGTATGACATAACAGCATAAAGTAATTACGCATATAATGTAACAAAAATGTTTTATATCGAAGTGAAAAGATTCTGGAAAATCTTATATACATTTACATGCAGGTATTTTATACAGATAAATTCTGTAAAAAAAAGAATAAGAATATGTGGTATATATTATAATATATTACTGTCTACTATGTCAATTTTGGAGGTTATTTTACCGAACGCTTATTTTTGCCTATTTTTCTTACGAAAAATTGATTATTGCAAAATTACAAATAATATTATAAAAACTGTTTATATTACCTGATAGAAAATACTTTTCAGTTTGTATTTATGTATTTAAAGTTTATTTTTATCTTTTGTTTAATTAAGAAATATTGTCTAAAAACGAAATGATATGGCGATATCGGCGACCTTTCCCTAAATGTATAAAATAATATTACCGTTATATTAGAGGAAACCAAAGTTTTGGAACTGGTTGTCACACAGGTTTAACTTTCATCAAGCTAATAACTCAATCAAGTATTCTCTTTTTACTGTAGATTGCTGATTATGAAATTGTGTAAAATGTTCTGCACCAAAAACGTATTTGTTACTTACAAAGTTATAATCTGCACGTTTTTACCAAACATAGTTATGGCAATAAAAAAGACGTTACTTTGTAATTCCATTTTTGCAGACGCGTAGTTTAAGATAAATTTCTTTAAAATAACTAATTTGAATGTTTGGTTTCAAATGTCTTAAAATTTAGCAATTTTTATTTTTATATTAGAAGATACGGAATTAAAGCATTTGTTCAATAATAAACATTGTATTATTAAAACATTTATTAAATAAAAATGTAATGATTCTTATTGCTGAGTCAGAATTCAGATTTTCTTGAATCATATGCGAATTTTATGTTATTATTTGTATTTTGTAAGTATATAAGATGTCCTTTCTAAACAAAATGTTATAAACATATATAAGCAATTTATGTATTTTATACTTTATATAAAAGGATTTAATTCTATTTTATGTTGTATTACATTTTATTATATTATTCTTTGTACATTATAATTCTTTTTTTGTTTTCTGCAATTCGATATTAAAATACATTGCATGAAAAATAATCAATTGTATGTAAACATGAAAATATACAAATCCAGCAAACACAAAGTTAAACATATCGCATCTCTTAGGTGTAATTTGCCACATTACAATAAAACTGTAATATAACACGTTTTATTACAGTTATTTTGTAACTTGGTGTTTAAAATAAAAAAGAGATCGCTGTTAAAAATCAGTGTGGAGGGTGGAGATCCCAAGTAGATTGATCTTTAAAGGTACTTCAAAACTATCACGGTGTAAATGTTTTAATGGCCGCAAGAGAATTAGAATTTAATCTGCGCAGTAGGAAATTTATCTTCAGAAAACTGATAAAAACAAAAATCGGATCATAAATCGAATATAATGAGAGAGTAATAGCATAAACGAAACATCTAGGAGGCGAAAATTGAAACAACGGAATGTAAAAAAAATCTAAATGCCTCTTTTATGTTTCGTTGTTTCAATTTTTGTCTCCTAGAAGTTTCGTTACGCTTGTATAATATTATTCTCCAATTCCATTCGACTTACGCTCCGATTTTTATTTTCATCAGGAAACGAGCACACTTGTAGCGTTTATCTATGATTGCATTAGTGCAGACAGTGTATAACCGTATTTCTGTGGCTAGCAGTAGGCGAACTCATACGGTATACCGATGTTTCTGTGGGTGCAATATAAGTTTTAGGCACAAAGTAGAATTTTGCTATACCGCCTCAAAAAAGGGTCAATGTACATAAAGCCAGTGTGATATTTAAAATTTGAAAATAAAAGTTGACGAGGAACAAAACTTTAGCACAATAGTAGATCTATCCGCGTTGCTTGCACTTTATGCGATCAGTATCTTCGCTTTCTCTTTCTACACCAGATATATATATATATATATTTATTTATTTCATTATAAGTGCAAACTTTTTTGAAGATTTCAAGCTACGCAAATAGACATAATTGATTGTCTATATCGCGCATTGCGCGCTTGCTATAGATATACTCCTGTTTTTATGTATACTTCAATTTATTTCATCGCAGCGTGTATAAAATATTTAAAAATCAAGATTTCATATAAGAGGTAAAGATTTATTATATTTTATTTTGTCACATATGCTGATAAGAATAATCAAAAAAATAACATACTTAATCCTAATCCATCTTTACAATAGATGCGACATATTTGCATTATAATTATGGGGCAGTAAAGAAAAACTGAAGTTATTAGAAGTTAACAAATAATACTAAATATAAAGTTATATCTTATCCTCGATTTATGTCTTTTTAGTATAGTTCTCTTTCTTGTTTTACTTTTCCTTTTCTTCGTAAATTTGATCATGTACTAACTGGCATAAAAAAACATGTATAAATATATTATGTATACAACTTTGCTTCCGCCGTTTTTTTTCCGAAATTCGAGGCTTTATTGTAAAAACCTGGTTATGATTCAAAGTATTGTCCATCGCTGGCCATTACTTTCTCCCATCTTTCGGGCAGCGTACGAATCCCGCGTCGAAAAAACTGGTCATCTTTTGAGGCGATCCACGAATCGATCCAATTTTTTACTTCTTCATAAGACCGGAAGTGCTGGTCAGCCAGGCGGTGTGCCATTAATCGAAACAAGTGATAGTCAGAGGGAGCAACGTCTGGAGAATACGGTGGGTGGGATAGGACTTCCCATTTCAACGTTTCCAAGTATGTCTTGACCACTTTCGCAACATGGGGTCGAGCATTGTTATGCTGCAAAATCACTTTATCGTATCTTTCGTTGTATTGCGGCCGTTTGTCTTTTAATACTCGGCTCAAACGCATCAATTGTGTTCGATACTAATCGCCTGTGATTGTTTCAGTCGGTTTTAACAGCTCATAATACACTACTCCGAGCTGGTCCCACTAAATACAGAGCATGACTTTGGAGCCGTGAATATTCGGTTTGGCCGTTGACGTGGAAGCATGTCCGGTAACTCCCCATGATTTTCTGCGTTTGGGGTTATCGTAATGAACTCATTTTTCGTCCCCAGTCACAATGTGATACAGAAATCCCTTCCGTCTTTGCCTTTCAAGCAGCTATTCACAAGCAAACAAACGCTGTTCAATCTCTCGGCTTCAACTCGTACGACACCCAATTTCCTTGCTTCTGAATCATTCCCATGACTTTGAGGCGTTTTGAAATGGCTTTTTGAGTCATTCCCAATGATCGTGCCAATTCTTTTTGATTTTGACACGAGTCTTGATCAAGTAATGCCTCCAATTCTGCATCTTCGAAAATCTTCTCTCTTCCACTGCTATGCCGGTCTTCGACGTCAAGATCACCGTTCTTGAAGCGTTGAAATCACTCACGACATGTTTTTTCACTAATAGCCGCCTCACTATAAGTATTTGAGAGCATTCGATGAGCCTCAGCCGCAGATTTCTTCATATTGAAGCAGAAAATTAAAATCTCCCGCAAATGACGAGAATTTGGCTTATAAACTGACATTTTCAATCGAGAATAACTTTATGATGCAGACACAAATCTAACTAATATTTCTATGGGGTTATGTTGACAGATGCTCAAGTTTATTGTATGACATCTATGATTTATTTATTTCGACTACCACTTACCGCTAAAGCCATCTATAGAAAAACGGCAGCAAAGTTGTACACGTAATACATAAATATAAAATTACGTTCAATGACTGATAGGATAGAAATAAATATAATGTAATACATAATATAACTAATTGATTCAAAGAAAGCATAGACAAAAATGATTTTTTAATATTAATAATACATAATCAAACAAATATGATGTTAATTTGCTATAGATATTTTAATTCACGAATTTTCAAAATAAAATTTCTAATAGTACGGGTCGATCATTTTCATGAGTCGTTGTGTGTATATATATATATATTAGGTGTTGGAATTAATTCGTAGCGTTTTACAAGTGATGGGAAGTACTTTCATTAATGTATTTTTTAATGCTCATGTGAAATAAATAACATTCTTTCATTAAAAAACGCTACGAATTAATTCCAACACCTAATATATATATATATATTGTATGTATATGTATATATATATATATATAACTATATATAATATATAGTATATATATATATTTTTAGTATAAGATTATTAGAAGTAGAAAATCTATAAAGCGGTCTGTTCTGTAAGCGCTCTCACACTCAGTATTTTGCGCCGACAAGTTCAATTCATAATGATCGTTATTCTTCTCGCAAGCCTTCTTCGCCTGTTCTAAAAGACTTTGCGCCATCTGATTGCTCGTTTTTTCCACCATTTGTGAAAAGTAATCATTTGGTTTGTCATGTAACAGCTCATATGAACAATCAAATTCCTATTGACATAACAATTTTAATTATCAAATGCGTATGAAGACTTTCCTTCAGAATATTACAAAATTTTTCAAAAAAAGCTTGATTATTCTTTATATACGTAACATTGAATTTTCAGGAAAAAGTGTATTGCTAAATCGATTTTAAATTCTCTGAATAATTTGAAGTAAATTTTCTCTTTAAAGAGTAAAAATTAAGTTGGTCTTGAACAAGATCATCACAATATTCAATCTTAAAGAATGAAATTTCACTTTTTAGAAGTTTTATTTTAAACATCTTTTAGAGATTTAACTGATCATGCTATTAATCAAAATTATTATAAACAACCTTTTTAGACAGTTATATAGAAAATTATATCTCTTAATTTTGTCTTACAAAATCAATATTCTTCTTAACCCATTCACGCTTTAATTAAAACGGAAAAACCTACCACGATAGAACCATTCTCCATTACGATGATCTAATTGCTATCTATAATCGTATTCAAACGATGTGCAATCGATAACAGTGATAACATTTTTTAAAATTGCTCCTTATTGTATCCTGAATTAAAGCTTCCGTCCTAGAAATAGAATTTCAAATTGAGGGATGCAAATTTATAACATGTTAAATTTAAAAATCTCTCTCCCTCTCTCTCTCTCTCTCTCTCTCTCTCTCTCGTACATTGCAAATTATAGGTACAAAATATACGATTTTGATGGCTATGTCTACCATTATAAAACGAATGTGTATCCAACTGTTTATTGTATCCAACTGTAATTTGTACCTATGTAACATACTGTAAATACTTTATATTATTCGTAATCATTTATTATTATTCGCAAAAAATAGCAACTTAATAATAGAAAGTTTGAATTATTTGCATATGATAATTTATTGCTATATCTCATAGTAAAAAAAGTCACGTTCATATTATGTAAACTCTCAAAAATCACATCATAACTTTTGATGTTACTGTAAAATCATCAAAGGCACATCATTATCTTAATCTGTTTGTGTCATAAATAAATAATTGTTAATTAATCTGTAATGATATCACACCTGTAACAAAGCTGATATTCGTACAGTACAATAATTCTACTGTCATACTATTACATCCGTGACAAGATAAATATTTGCAAGTCATCATGACTTTGTTGCAATTACTATGACTTTATTTGCTATAGAGAATTTATTGATATATAATTAATCAATTAAAATTTATTGTTTTCATTAAATGATATTTAAATATAATCCTAAAGAATCGTAAAGACTCACTGCGAATCAGTATTGGCCGTGGCTTCATCAAGAACGAGCTAGCGATTGTTTCTCAAGATGGCTCTGGCCAGGCATATGAGTTGCCTCTGACCGACGCTGAAGTTATGACCGCCAGAAAAGATATCGTGGTCCAGTGTGACATCATTCAGCTCGATTTGCCGCAACACCTCCCATAGCTTCAAGTCATCGTACTGATTAAACGGATCCAAATTGTAACGTAGACTCTCGGAAAAGAGCACAAGTTCCTATGGTATAATGGAGATTTTGCAGCGCAGTTCATTGAGGCCCACCGTGCTTGTCCCGACCATCGATCTTGATCTCGCTTTCTAAACCTTCACTGAACAAGCGGAAAAGCGCCGAGATCAAGGAGGACTTGCCGGCGTCCAATCTCAATTTTCCAGCCAGGCTCGATGGATACGTTCAGATTCTGTAAAGCCCGAATACGTGATAAAACACAAATAATGTTTGTAAGAATGAACAGTCGGATTATTATGGATCATCCATATGATATTACATGTTGATATCCTTCAAGATCAATTGTTCTTGGGATGGCCATGTAGGTGGCGGTGAATTGTCCGAGTAATAGGTTCTTCCTTAGAAAGGTTCGTGTACTGAAGAATCCTTTCCACGGAGGTCATGACATTGATTCGCTAAATGTTTCATGGTATATTGACAAACGATCAGTATCAATGACTGCGATATTGCTAGACCTGCTTTGCTGCTGGCTACACTACCTGTAGTATAAAGAACAAAGAGAACTTGCATAATCTGATGATTGAGAAAAAGAATCACACGCTGAAATAAGGATTGAAACATAAAGTTTATTTAATTCTACTAATTAATTCGTCTAAGTAGCCTTTTGCATCTTTATGAAATCTTTAGAAAAAAAATTTAACTCTCCTTAATTAAGAACCTATTAATTAATTAGATATAATATAATGTACCAATCTCATTCATTGATATTAGAGAAAAGCAAATGCAGACGAAGAACAGGCACATTATTAAATCCGCCACGGCAGCAAAGGCTATAGCGCATGTTAAAAAGAGATACCACGTGCCGCTGTGACGATCTTGCAACTCATCAAATCGTTTTCGCATTAATTTCTCCATTTCAATGCCACTGTTTCTGATCGTTGGTAAATCATTCAGAGTGGCATTTACGTATGAGAATATGGGACTTTTCACTGAAAACGCAAAAACATATTCAAAAAAACTTCTGAAGAATTTATTAAATTCCGAGAAATGTAAGATCTTAAAAATACGAATTCTTTGGCAGGTGTCCACGAATTTAGACCTCAAGGATGTAATATACATCGCACTTTTTTTTAATAACTTTTTTTTAATAAATTACTTGCTCTAATATATTATACTTGCTTACGCCTTCGAGACATTTGAGGTCTTGACCAATCTTCATATAGGATTTCGCGAAAAAAAACAAGACGACTAGTACGGCTGTCAATATTAGCATCCACTGATTAATTATCGCCTCCATGATCATTATACCACATACTACGCAAAATCCCTGGATTCCAACATCAGTTTAGGCAGCCATTATCCATGATGCCCATATCCTTCGAAAATCTGTTTAAAATTCTTCCTGGAATAAAGAAATATTGTTAACTCTCTGCAAGAATCGAAATTACATATCCAGGAATCGAAATCGGCATAAGTTCGACAATTCATTAGAATGAAAATGCTCGTAAATTTTCTAAACAAATTAAACAGAGTCGTGGCTTATTTTTATAATTAGAAATGAATTAGAATAGAATTTTTATAAGCTTATAATTAGAATGACATTCATTTAATACAATTGGCATAAGTTACATAAATATAATATAATATTTTAAAATAAAATTAATCAATTTTAATCGATAATTTGTATCTTTGATATCATGAATATGTGCAAAAAAAGATCTACATCATTACGCTTTACTTTTTTATGGATAACGATCATTACAACTTAATAATATCACATTTGACGAAAATATACTTGTTTTTTGTATCCGAAATTAACGTTTTGAAAATTCTTCAAAAAGGTTCTAATAACATTTTAACAATTCTTATATTTTAAATATATTATTTCTAAGGATTTCTTTAAAGAAGATCTTAATTTCTTCACATTTTTTAAGTTTTTTTTGGAAAATATAAAATGAGAAATCTTTTTATTTCAGAATTTACATCTATCTATAAAGAAATTTAGAAAAGTTACTTTCTCAACACTTCTAAAAAGTTTCAATTCATTTAAAAATTAAAAAAATCTTTCTAAAAAATTTTAAGATTATATTAGGTGTTGGAATTAATTCGTAGCGTTTTTTAATGAAAGAATGTTATTTATTTCACATGAGCATTAAAAAATACATTAATGAAAGTACTTCCCATCACTTGTAAAACGCTACGAATTAATTCCAACACCTAATATAAAAATTGTGAAATATTCTAAAAATTATCTGAAAAATATTTTTAAAAATTGTCATAAAATAATTTTTATGAAGTCTCTGTAGAGTAGTTAAGATGACTATCGGATTTCGTAACTATACGCACCGGAAGGATTATTGTGGAAGAATGATATACGCGCCTGCAGCAGTTTGAAGAACATGATGCTGTTGAAGGTTACTGCTCGAGTTCATAGAGACTTTCATGTAAAGAAACCTGCGAAACAACGTAGTAGTGATGCAGAATGTGTATACGCATATGGCATTCATAGTGTTCAGCAGTCCGGGTTTAACGTGAAGATCGACCCAATGAAACTGTCATTGTACATGTTCGCGAATTGTTTGACATTAGTATTTTCAATCGCCTCACATCCTCCAAAGTAGTCCAGTATGACAGCCAATAATCATTCCCGGTAGTGACAACCTGATTGATAATGAAGATCATCAGCAGACAAATAAGGTGAAATTATTACCACGTTATGCAAATATTCTTTGTATTCTGCCGGCTACTCGACCGTGTGCCGTCATCTCGGCTTCCGGGATGTTCTCCACATAATCCGAATCATCAGTGTCCGAGTGCTGCGATGACAAAATAATAATCTTATTACTTGAATTTATCTCTCATAATAGATGTAATCTGATGAAGTTAATTTATTTAAAAACGAAGAAAATAACGCTAAGAAAATTTATAGATAATTGAAAATGCTTAACTTTTTTTAATCTTAATTTAAAAACTTCTTCCGCTCTTTATTAATTGATAATAATTATTGAAGATATATTAGAAATCTTTAATACGCGAAAATACTGATATTTTTTTAAATTATTTTGTATTATTATTTTTATTTATGTTCATTTTTTCTATTTTTATTTTACATTTTTTGTGTTATCTATTTTTATTAAACAAAAATAATGTAAAATATTTTTTTTTCAGTTTTTATGCTTTTATTATAAATAACGAGTGATCTCATCTTACAGTGATGGAACTTATAGTCAATAATCTTGATATCTCGTTATTGTAATTCTCTTAGACATTTCCGAAGCTCTTCCTCTTTTCTCTGCGCTTGGTTCAAATTGTCCAATATCCCAATGAAATCTTTATTTGATTGTATTAATTATAATTTCCTTGCATTTTCACGAAACCCTTAGAAAACAAAATCAGGATATTTAATTTAAAAGATATTTAAATTTCATCTTTTAATTAATTATACGTAAATTACATAAAAATTAAGTAAAAAAAGTGTAAAATATAAAAGTGTAAAGTGTAAAATTTAAAAGTTTCTTGTCATTTTTTATTTAAAAAATCTTATTATTTGTTAATTTTAATTATAAAATTAACCAATTTTTATGTGTTATTAATAAAATAATGTCTACCTTCATAACAATAAGAAAAAATTTAAAAATTATTCATTCAGTAATAAATTAAATTTGCTTTTGTATTATTATATCTAAATTATATCTAATTGTTTAAAGTATCTAATTGTAAGAATTGTTATTAATTACACATAAAAATTCTTGATACTAACGTGCAGGAATATATAAACACTGTACAATATCCGCAACAATCATTTTGGATCATGAAAATTACCTGCATGTATCTAGCCTTGTCGTAGAACTGGCCAAACAGTATATTGTCCCTTACAGTATCACCGAAAAGCCAAGGTTCTTGACTAGCATAGGAAATACGCAAATTCGGATTGTTCGTGAAGTTTCCAGAGGATAAATTGCCCGGAAAATTATACTTCGAGGAGCCCTGAGTAAGAATTATGGAACCTGTGCCGGGATTTAATTCCTTAGTAGTAGATGTAATATAGACGATTTGCCGGAGCCTACTGCTCCGACTACAGCACACAATTGACCTGGCTTAATAGTTAAGTTGATATTGCATAAAGTTGGCGACAATTGGCCACTGATTCAATTGGCGGAAACTTGCTGAAGCTTTACGTATATCGGAATGTCAGGTAATCTTTGATGTTCGGACAGAATGATACTCCCATTTCTCGAGATGTACCTGTCTATTTGATTCTTTGCATTAGACTCTTCCTTTGGTTTCTGAAATTTAAATTGCAACTGCGGCGTGTTTTCCGAGAAGCGTCTGGTGTTCATTTCGTTCATCAGCAAAAAATCCTGAAAAAATTAAGCTTAGTTCAATAACTATATGACAATAAAGATATAAGAATGATTGTAGATTTAAGTTCACCGTAAATTAGAAAATAATATAATAATTTACCTTCAATCGATTAAATGACACTATTGATCACCCAGCAGTATTAGCCCTTGCGGAAAGTACAACGCGACGACTAGTTGAAGTATGTTAAAGTATGTCGAAATTTCATAGGTCACATCAGCAATCAAATTATTTCCCATTAAAACATTATCAGGGTGAAGTAGACGGTCAATCGTTCAATGAAGACTATGATGGCCAAATATGCGGCGCGCACATACCACGAGAATTTGATTTGCTTGATCTCCAAGTTTCTGATTACTGACACAATCTAGCTAAATGGTTTCTCCTAGGCGTACATCTTCACCACCTGAACCGAGAATTACCATCTCATAAATTTGTTTCATAAAATTTTTTCATAAATGATACTTGGATGTTAGTATTATATGTGTTGGAAGCGCGCTCTCAATACCGTTGACATAGAGGGCGAGATGTTTGTTACCGGCCGAGGAGTGAGTTAGAGGAAGGTGCCGGAAAGGCCGCGTGTGAACGGAAGAAGACGAGATCGGATCGCGAGCAGAGAGAGTGCTGTCCGTTTCCCCCGCCAATATAACTTTTGCCTTTTTTTACTGCCATTGTTACTACGTATAATCCGAGCCGTATGCTCTCAATGTTTTGCAAAAAAGTAGCGTGCTCGTGTAAAATAAGAAGAAATGTCTACTATTATTGAGAACCTTACGATCCCAAAACCGCGGCTGTAACATTCTGGCGACCGTGACAGGATTGAATAATTTCATTGTAGCCGTTTTATAGCAAGCAGAGAACGTAAGAAAGTAATCCATAGACATGGAACAAGTAAAGTTAACGCTAAAAATAACACGATCCGCCTTTACGAGAATGTACACTTCCTTCCGGACTGAGCAGTCGAAGGAATCGCCGGACATAACCTCATTGCAAGTCAGCTTCGCGTTGCTACGAGACAAAACGAATGAGCTTAATGAGCTAAATCAGAAGCTGCAGAGCCTGAAGAAACCATTGGAAGAGAGGCACAATACGCAGATGAGTATGCCACGAAATACCATCAAACAAAGGTATTTCATCAATCGGGCTAACCTGTCTTTTAGAGCGGAAGAATGAACTCGAAATGCCGACACCGGTTCCGCTACAACGGACTACCACGACAACACAGGAAAGTATACGCGCATTGAAATTGCCGAAAATTGAATTTAAAAAATTTGGCGGTGATATCAAAAATTGGCTACCATTTTGGAGTACTTTTAAGAAAATTCATGAAGACGCCACGTTGTCGAGGGAAGATAAATTCTAATATTTGGTACAGTCTATGGTAAAAGACTCGCGCGCGTTTGAAGTAGTGAATAGTTTTCCACTAACGGCCGGTAATTATGAGAAAGCCATACACAGCCTCGAGTCTCGATTCGGCAAAAAAGACTTATTGATTGAATATTATGTACGCGAACTTTTAAAGTTAGTCTTAAGTAAGAATAAAAACATGTCGCTC
>NW_011627030.1:92176-110607 GCF_000204515.1 Acromyrmex echinatior
CGTTTATTACGTACTTTTATATTTTTATTTAAAATAGAACATATACCCAGCAGATAGAACTATATCCAAAGCAGAAACATCCCAAGCCAAATTTTACCTCTGTCTATTTTATTTGTAATATAAACTGCAAAACCTAATTGAAATAAATAATTTAATAATTTAACAAATTATAAAGAATTTAATAATTTAATATTTTAAATATATACTACCATTCTTAACAGAGTTCGGATACTTACATAAATTTTATCAAATTGTTACGTCCTACAGACGTCACGATTTTTTTTTCTTCGGCTCCACGTCGCGACTATGGTTGGCGTCTGCGAAACTCGAGCGGAGCCTTCTGATAACGGTCTGACAGAATTGAAAAGAGGGACCGGACAGGCTCCGCGAAAACTTGTAAATACCAATCAACCCAGAAAGAATAACAACCTTAATGTAGGCCCGAAAAGAGAAGATTGCAAAAGACATTATAAATGCACTGAAGTCACGTAATAATAAAAATCTAGGCTTTGTCATCCGAGACTGACTAACAATTTCATCTTAGAAAAACAGGCGCCACGTTGTACTTACAAAAATCGTAAAACGCATAGGATAACTTCCAACGGGAGTGTTATCTGTCAGACTCGTAACTGACAATGGTAGCCCTGCACGCAAACCTATTTGTGCACGGTAACCATTTGTTTACTTAGCCGTATTTTCCGCTAGAATAACAGAATTCGTTATCCGTCTCGGAGCAATCTTGGCTCTTTAAGAAAAACCGTAAATCACTTCTTTTCTTCTCAAAACTACTTTAACGATGTACTCTAGATCAACAACGATAGGACGCTATAAAAATCGTAAATCTCGCATGATATTGCAACTTTTGCATCCTAGATAAAGGGCACAACGCCCTTTTTTCGGGGTATAAATAGAGCTTCCCGCGGAAGCGTAGAGCGTCAGTACGGAATTTTAAACCACTCGGTTCACGTGCAGTCTACGAGTTGACCTATTGTCACGGGAAGTGCGGGAATTACTAAAACTCGCACTAATCACGCCAGTTCACGGTTCCATACGAATGCGAAGTTCTGGGCAAATCGGCACTGAAATCATTAGGCGTATGCCACTGCGACTGCTATTCTGACGCTCTCCGCAGACGACGGATCTCGACGAGTCACCCACCGGAACCTACCCGATATCTTGGGCAACTAATAGTAAGTCGCTATTCTTTCCAGTCGATCTCCTCGTTTCCTCGCATGGAAACACATACATTTGTATCTATATACCCTTGCGTCCGTTTCCAACGAACATACACGTCATTTTAACCCTTTGTAGTGCGTACCACTAGAAAACGCGGAAGAACTCCCTATGTTCGGAGGAGTAGGCGAAACCGTCCCCTTGGGCCACCCACAATCGCGCCGCCTCAACCGACCGACGAGCAATTTAGCGAGATCTCTTATTCACCAACATTACAGACACAACCCTTAGATCTCACCTCTCCTCCTGTTATTAATCCCGCTATCCAAGAAATCCTCGGTTATTCCCCTCCTCCTCTCGAGAAACGATTTCCTCCCCCTTCTCCTTTCGAGGAACGATTCCCTCCCCCTCCTCCTCACGAAGAAGGATTCCCATTCCCTCTTCCTCCTTTGGATCAACTCCCGCCCCTCCCATTTCAACTGAATCCCGAGCCGAGTCGACTGGAATCGGATGTTCCGGTTTTTTACGTCCCCCTCCTATGAAGGGGACAGACTAGTCACTATGTACATCCTCAGAAATCCCCACACCTTACATCGTCCTTTATAAGCACCTCATTCCGACGTGCTCCTGCAACACTTTCCTCCCATACTCGCTAACTCTTTCTCCTCTCCACACACACACGCACACACCAACACACACACACACACACACACACACACACACACACACACCTATAAGGTGTTAATTATATTTTTATATAATAAAAAAAAGGGATGGAAGAAATCTATTATATGTAACATTTTTCTATTTTTTTTTTTATTGTTAATAAACGTAACATAAGGTATTTCCCTTCATTTATTAAAATCACTCGCATTCATTTCCCTCGAATACCTGAGATCGCACGAGGTCCAGTCTCAGGTCAAAAGGATTAAGTTTCTTGACCCAAATAGTAGGATCGACGTTCGCACTGTCCAGTGGAACAGGTGTCATAGCGTCCCTTCGGAGTTGACATTCCGGGAAGATTCTGTGCATGGTACTCCATAGAAAGAGAGACTTTGTCTCCATGAATTGGGGAGGAAAGACAGATGGTTAGCTGCTACTTCCCTCCACCCCTCCCAGTCTTGCAGACATTAAGTTTGACGAGGATCTTCGGGCACTGGAGGTCTACATGGCCGATTACCGGGGTAAGCCGGTGTTGGGGGATTTCATTGCTCGAAACCTAGCGTGAGATTCAGGGGCCTCTAATAGGAAGGAAAACCTTGCTCAACCGGGAGGGTGAGCAAGCAGATCTTGTATGCTCGCCTATTAGCCCACGTGTGTGCATTCACGTGGCAAGTCCTGCGTGAACACTACGTGGACGTCGCGGAGTATTGCCGGACGTGTTGTGGAGTGGAGGGGATTGAATCTTTCTCGGATCATTGCTACATACTGATGGGGTGATTAGGGATCTCCAAAATACAATCGTTGGGAGGACGAATAGAGAGACGTGTTTTCCTAGATGGAGCGTCTACAAAGTAAGGAACTATTTAATGAAAGCGAAACCTCAAATTATGTCGCAGGAAGCGACGGCGGAGGTCCAATGTAAACAATAGGACTGCGACAGAAATCTCAGATCTCGTGACGCAAGCGGGCTCTGCCGAAGGTCTACTGGTGGAGTGATGAGATCGCACTGAGAGCATCTTGTAATCGTATACGAAAAAGACTGACGAGGGCGAGATGCCATGTAGCGACGTCTCCGGAAATAATCCGAGGGTTATGGAGGCGAATTGCGTGATGAGGAATATCATCCGGAGAAATAAGACGTCCCTCTGGAGAAATCTTCTGGATACTCTAGAGGCGGACCCATGGGAAATGTCCTACAAAGTGATGATGGGCAGGCTGAAAGAAGAGGAGCGGGCGATCGTTGCTTATCAATTTAACTCGTGATATTACTACGACAGCTTAGAGTTAGCGTTTCAAGACCGAAAAATCATTTTGATGCGTTTCTGGGGACTTCATACGTATATAAATTCACACAAGAATCATACAAGCATTAAGCTCCAATCGTTTAAAGTTTGATTTCTATAGTTTGTGTTAGTCAATTCATGTGTTATCATTTTAGATAATTTATTAATTTTCAATTGTCATTGTAATAAGTTGGTAATGAAATTTTAGAATTAGTCGTGTTAATACCTTCATGTGTAATGCATTCTTTCACTAAAAGTAATTCTTCTTTTAAATGAAAATCACGAATCATTTCTGTCACAAATTTCAAATTATCTTTTCAATAATCTCTGCTCTTTCAGAAAGCATGGAATTTTTCATTTTTTTAGGTAGTCGTATTTTGTATAAAATGATTGTATAAAATGATTTGACCACAAATTTTCCATCAATTATATTTTGTTTTGAGAGCGACAAAGATGTTGTTTTATTTTGCTCAGCATCAAAAATCGCAGTTTTCACTTTATTAACATGTGCGATTTCATCGAACATTTCTATCGTTTTCCATGCTGGTAAATTTTATTAAAATACTTCTTCAATTCAGAAAATCACTGTGCGAGTGAGTCGAATGCTTACTGAAGTGAGCAATATTTCGGCGCGCGGTCTACTTGCTGTGTTCAGAATCATCATCCGAGATTCAGAATTATATTATATATTCAGGTGTAATAATTTTATCCTTAACATTCGACGAAATAAAATGAAATTTATAAAAGTATTGATATTTTCCTATACAGTACGTTTCTCAAATTATTACAATATTTATTTAAAAATTAAAAAAACGAAGAACATAAAAAACCACAGCACAGGTTGTCGGTTATGATGATTAAAGCTTTATTCAATAATGAATTATTTAAGCGTTTATCAATACCCATATCAATAAATAAGCGATTAAACGTATCGGCCACAATCTGGCCATCTTCAGTAATTAAACATCCTCTTAAAACGCAAAATTTTTTACATTTAGTCGAAATAAGTACAACGGTCGTATGTTAAAATAGATTAAAAGTGTTCTTATTAATGTGACGATGATCGTGCGGCAATATTACAACACCAGCTTATATGCCAGGACAAAGTAGAACAAGAGTCTGAGGTGGGTGTTGTTGCTTCCGTTCCGCCTTCAAAATTTAACACAGGTTTGACTAAAATTACGAATTCGAATAAAATTCACTCGGGTTACAATATCAAAATCACTCCGGACATATTTAACGAAATGTTTGATATACGCAATATTAACGAACATTGGCTAATAAACTTAAGTAATATTAATATCTCTGATAAAGCCATAATGGTATTACAGCTAGGTCAGCAATTTAATTTACCTAACAATTTGGTGAGCAAGGATGTTATTACATGTGAGTTTATCAAACATGTGGAAGGTAACCTTTTCAAAGCTGACGATGATACAAGCAAAAACATTAGAAATGAAACGGTTCAGATTCTAAAATTTATTAATAAATGTAATATCAAATCGTATGAAAACACTGTTTTGAGTGAGGGTGTAGCGGAAGTGAAGAGGTTGATCTCGGACAATACAGATATCTTAATTACTAGAGCTGATAAAGGCAATACTACCGTAATTTTGAACTGTGAGCGTTACAAAGAAAAAATGTATAACATTCTCAATGATCACTCCACATACATTTCAATTAAAAAAGATCCTACGAATAAAATTACCGCAGATATTGGAAAATTATTGAAATATTGGAAAAGCAAATGTTACATTGATTCAAACGTATATAAAAAATTGTATGTTTTTGAACGGCGAACTTCCCAGGATATATGGACTGCCGAAAATTCATAAGGAGGGTCACCCTCTAAGAATAATCGTTAGTTGCATAAACAGCGCTTTTTATCCTTTAGCGAGCTTTCTAAAAAACATATTGGAATAATTTTGAATAAATGAATTGGAAGAATATTGTGAATAATTTTGGTTATATAAAAAACAGCTTAGACTAGAGTATATAAACTTAATGGCAAAGCTATGGATATGGATTTCAGCATTGTATCTTTTGATGTTGTCTCCATGTACACGAATATTCCAACTGAATTAGTCATAAGAAGTATTGAACGTAGGTGGAGTGATATTGTTAATGTGACTTCAATTCCATTGCACGAATTCATCAAAGCGATCACGACCATAATTGATTCCACATTTTTCGCGTTTGACAATAAAATATTTAAATAGATTTTCGGCTTGCCAATGAGTTCTCCTTTGTCTCCGATACTTGCCAATATGGTTTTACAGGATTTAGAAGAAGAAATTATTACCAAGAATAATATCGGTTTTTATATCTTTTTATTTTCGTTATGTGGATGACATTTTATTAGCCGTGCATAAAGAGAGCGTTGATGAATTGCTGGAATTGTTTAATACATATCACGAAAGACTAAAGTTTACTGTGGATTATGGTGATGAAAACGGTATAAATTTCTTAGACGTTAAATTAATGGAACAAGAAGGAAGGATTATCTTTGACATTTATAAAAAACCTTCGAATTCGGGAAGATATTTAAACTTTTTCTCAAATCATCCATTAATACATAAAAGAGGTGTTATCATCGGTCAACTTGATAGAATTATATTTTTGTCTCATCCTAAATTCCATGAAAAAAACATTATTGAACTAATTAATGTATTTTTGGGTAATGGCTATCCGTTGAAATTTGTTTTCTCCACCATAAACAATAGAATTAAAACTTTAGCAAATAGAATTAACTTGGAAGAGAACCATGGTGAAAATAATTCGAACTCTAATTCAAAAAAATTTTTTACGATACCGTATTTTGGTGGAGTATCCGAAAAGTTCAAAAAACTTTCACACATTCATGGGTTTAATATAGCCTATAAACCCATGAACACAATGAACAAGTTTATTAAGACAGGAAAAGATTCTCTTTCAAAGCATGAAAAAAGCGGTTTAGTGTATAAAATAAATTGTAAAAACTGTGAATCATCATATGTGGGCCAAACGAAACGAAAATTAAAAACTCGGATAAAGGAATATAAAGCCGACATAAAGAAACCGTCCTCTGAGATCTCCATAGTTTCGCGTCATCGTCTTAGCGAGATGCATAATCTGAATTGGGAGAATATAAAAATTTTAGATACAGAACGATCTTTGATAAAAAGAAAAATTTCAGAAATGATTCATATAAAGAAACAAACAAAAGGCATCAATCAGCAAAGTGACACGGAAGGTTTACCCGATATTTATCTTCCTTTGCTTAGGTAGGTTCTCCTTTTCCTTCAAGGATTGTTCTGGTACTTTCGAAAGTTTCACTTGGTATATAAATAGTGGTAAAATACATGATATGACCAGTAACAACACACAATGTCACGACTAAATTTTAATTGTGCAAAAGTAATGTTTGAGATCCACCGCTTCGTTTTTTGACTGTAAAACAGGTAACGCATCTACTCTTTATTTTTCGAGTATAAGAGATTAACGAGATTATAAAATTTATTCTGATTAGAATCTGGAAATTCTTGTTCTACTTTGTCCTGGCATATAAGCTGGTGTTGTAATATTGCCGCACGATCATCGTCACACTAATAAGAACACTTTTAATCTATTTTAACATACGACCGTTGTACTTATTTCGACTAAATGTAAAAAATTTTGCGTTTTAAGAGGATGTTTAATTACTGAAGATGGCCAGATTGTGGCCGAAACGTTTAATCGCTTATTTATTGATATGGGTATTGATAAACGCTTAAATAATTCATTATTGAATAAAGTTTTAATCATCACAACCGACAATCTGTGCTGTGGTTTTTTATGTTCTTCGTTTTTTAATTTTTAAAATTATAACCACTTTTATTTAAGACATTTATTTAAAAAATCGATTTCATCGAAATTATGGGCCAATGGCTAAAACGGCCGGACACGTACAGTTTTTTTCCCCTTCAAGAACAGTAAAAAGCGAATCAAAATTCCCGACACCGCCACCTGTTCAATTGTAAATACAATTTTAAGAAATGCTTCGTCGTGCAAACTATTATTTGGTCTATGGACTACTATTTCATGAATGCAAATTGCACAGCTTTTATATGAAGCAAACATTATTGCGTCGTAACAGCTGGAGCATCATATTAGACAAAGAAATGATAATGAAAATCTCAGTTTCGAAACTTTTTGTCGTTCTCAGCATTAAGATTCTATTTCGCAGATACGTATTAATCCGTATTCTTTAATCCTGAAAAAGGATTTTCGAAGGAGAGAAAAAAATAATTGTTATACAAAAATTAAATGTATTTTTAAAATGTATTTCAATAATTTAGATGACTTTAGAATTCAGGGACTCACTCTCCCTCTGCTTAAGTGCAAAATATCTTTCTACATTATGAACGCGTGATCGTGTTTATTTATACTCTGTAATATTTGTTGAATAATTTGTTGAAATTATTTATTTTATTTTTACTATTTTATTATACTCTAACTAAGCTTTTTTCTTATATTATTTTCATCTTGAAAGCAGAACATATGTGTCTTCAAGGTAGAGAATTTGAATTATATAAAGCAAGTAATATCGATTTTAAAGGAGAGAATTTGTGATTAAAAGCAGAGAATTTGTCTGCTCCACTTGGAAAAAAACAAATACTTAAACATACGTATATATTATCAACTTTATTTGATAATAGCTTTTTAAAGAAGGACAAGCAATGATTAAAAAACCTGTAGAAAGTTACTTAGCGTCATGACCTTGACAATATATCAAGGTTATGGAAATTGGCAAAAGGTCGCCCAATTACTAAAGTTTTATCAAAAAAATACCTAGGTACAATGAATAATTTTGTTAAACGAACAAGTATATGTTTTCTTTACACTTAATTTATCTCATTATTCTATTCATAAAAGTATTAGGATATTACGATTATCAGAAAATGAATAATTTACGAGATATTTAATATGTCATGTCAATTATATGTGTCAGAAAAATGTACCTATAATATATTGTAAACTATTAATTTTTTTTTTAATTTCTGACTTAAAACTTGTACATGTAGAATGATTATAGAGAAATCATATTACGTAAAAAATCCTATAATTCTATTTTAAAAAGCGCAAATAAACATTACATCTTTATCATTGCGTCTCTCATGTACCTCTATCTAGAAAAAAATAACAATAGGCCCCTCTCGAAACAGTTGCACTTTCATAAAAAAATTTTTTATACTTTTTAAAATATGTCGATGTGAAAGTTAGTTTGAGACATTCTGTATACATATATACATTAGCGTGCACATATATATATATATATATAGTAATTTTATTAAATAATTATTACATTATAATCCATATATATTGAATATGATCCTTAGCTCCTGTTATCCGCTGATGCACAAAGATGGATCTATTTTGTCTTCTGCAATCTGCACTGTTTTCGGACAGGTCAGAACAAAGTATATGTAAGAGATCATTGATTCGATAAAATCTAGAGCTTGTGTATCTAAAATGAGTGAAAAAGACTTAGTGTCTTTCATTAATATTATGACATATGCATTATGTATAAGCATATTCTAATTGCGTTAATAAGTAATAAAAAGTCATACTAAATTAGAATTTTTTAATTTTTTTTTTATGTTTTAATATAATATTTTATATATGTATGGAGTAGACTTTCAAGATATGTTTTCTCAATTTGTTTGTTCAAAATTTATAATTTAGTTTCAGTCGTTTTAATTTATAATTTGCTTCCAGATAATGAAAACAAAAGTCACCACAGAAAAACACGCGTCTTACAGAAAATAACAATTTGTCAATCATTAAGCTAAGAAATGTTAAACAAAATTGCTAAACAATTGATAAACATATTAAACAAATTCATTCTGTTAAAATGATCTTTACGTTTTAAGACTAAAAAAAAATCGATTCTTTTTGCTTTTTTTGAATACTTATAGTCTTAAGAATATCCCACAAAAACGTTTTTTTGGAAGAAACAAAAATTGTTCAGGATATCTGAAATAAAATGACGTTCGTGTTTGGGGTCGCTTGATTAATTCAAATAGACCGTATCAACCAATTGCTAACCGGCGCTCACTATTATTTATGTTCAACTTTTCGAAACCATTCTAAAATATTTCTCTCCAATAGAGCAAAGTTTCGTTCACTCCTGAGCGTCACTTTCTAACAGAAAATGAAAAGATATACCTGTACTAAAATATTTCAAAACTTCATACACGTTTTTCCATTTTTTCGAATATGGTGATCACGATTCCAAAAAAACTATTAGTCCGACTTTTACTTTTAAGATTATACTCAAAGAATAAATCATTATCAAAACTAAAATTAAAGGTCTACGTTAATTTTTTTATTTTTTTGAAGGAAAAAGGAAAAAAATTAGAAAAAAATTCAAATTATTTTTTTAAACTGTTGCCATTTTAAAAATATGCATATGACATTTTTATTTTAATTTGAGCGAGAATTACAAGTCCACTCATTAAAAAAAAGTTTATTTTTTGCTTTCAGATCAACGATATGACCTTGATCATCATTTGATCGTATTAGCGATGCAGACCTAATTTCAGTGCCATCTTATTCTGTAGAAAGTTAACATTACAAAAAATATTTTTTTACACGTATATTGTTCGCACTTTCTAGACTTGTAATAAGTTTTTATGTATACTTGAATTTTTATTCATTAAAAAAATTCTCAAAAAATGCCTTCAAAAGCGACTCACAGATTAATGTAAAGATCTCCTTAAAAAAACCTTTCGTTAAAGCATCTTTGGTTAAAGGACCATGTCATTTTTTTTCTTTGAAAACCTTTTCCAGATATCCAGAAAGATATCCGGAAAATTCGTTATCCGATCGGATAATTGGATATCCAAAAAGAATTTAACGACAGATATCCGATATTCAGTACCCCTTAATTTACTATTCGGAGCATCTCTAAATAATAATATACATATATAAATTAACTATGTGTTAATATCTGGACATACAATATACGTCCGGTCACTGGGACGTTTACCTTAACATTTATTTTTATAGGAAAAGTGTAAATTTCGAATTCCAATCACTTTTTGCAAAGACTCTACCATATACCTAATATTTCCTTAATCGAGAGATGCGCAAAGATCGATGAAAATCTTTAATAGTGAATTCCAAACATCGTCATTTTGTCATAATTCAATTTAAAACTTTGAAGTTACATCGCTTATGCTTATCCCATCATAAACGTTAATGCATCAAAAAAGAATCGCAGGGGACATTTAGAAAGTTCGTAAAAATTTCACGGCAGAAACGAGTTTTATACAGTTGTGCTTCCGGAACGGTCCAAATAATTGCATGCATGCTGCGAGCACAAAGATAAAACTTTTATACGGAAATTTTATAACTTCATTTTTTGAAACGCATTTATGTCTTTTAACCCGAAGTGCCTTGAATATGAAAGTCTGTTCTATTGCTGAGGCATAGCGTGTCTGATTCAATCGTATCGTAACTACAAGTCGACATGCGGTGCAGCTCTCTCTTACAAGGACGGAAAGTTACTTTTACCATTAGTTTTGTCGTTACTTTTTTATGATGATTTTACTTTTTTTTTATGTTACAATTTTACCGTTACTTTTGTTGTTACTTTTTCATGGTGACATAGATCAAGTTCATTGAAGATAAAAATTCTGAAAGTATGTTTAATCGATTATATTATTCAATACTATTTCCTTCATATACACAACGTTTTTTAAAGATCTCTTACAAATATTTAATAATGAAATTAATTATTTATTTTAAGTAATTGTTGTTTACTATATTTTTAAGACTCAAAATAAGTATTATATATATATGTTGTGTACAGACAATACAGACAACATACAATACATATGTCGTCAAGGTTATGGTCAATGATGGAGATGTCCTCTTTTTTATATGTTACCGAAAGGTCTTTAAGTGTTTCACACTGTAAACATTTTGACGCACAATGTCAATAAAAATAGTTTACAAAATAAATACACATGTGCAATACTAACCCAAAGATAGCTGCAGAAATCAAAGCACTTAATATAATTATGTATATCGGGTAATTAGTCAGAAATGCTGGTAACCCCAGACGCCAAAATATAGTTACGTCGTTACGAAGAAAAATAAAATAAATAAAATAAGCATATATTAATTCATAAAAAACATATATAATAAATCCGATTATTATACGAATTATCCAGTTTCGTAATCTTTGGTATTCCTTTGGCGCTTCGACAGCTTCCAACGTGTCGTCTACTATAGCAAGTTTACGTAAGCACATTTTCAAATCCTTTAAAAAAAATCATATTAATAGATTATGCGACACAGAACAAAATTGTTGCAATTTTATATTTGAATAAAAATTGCAATGTGTACATAAAATGTAACAGATAAAGAGTTATATTATAATAATGTAAAGCATTAAAATTGATTATTAAAAAAATTAATTGTTAAAAAAATTTTTTTTTTTTAATTTAATTTAATTCATTGCAAAACTCTATGAAAAAGATTACATGTTAACAAAGTAATACATAAAATATACATAACAAAGTAATAGACATAAAATATGGTATGATACATTATACTATAGTAGCTTGCAAATAGTTAGACGTCAGCAAAACTGCTGTTACATAGCCCAGCAACAAAAATTAGGACTAAGCAACGATGCAATGAGTGGTAAAGCAATAATTAAAATCATATCCATACGCACGCACACAGGCGCAAGCACCTACATCTTACAGTCTCTCTTAAATACTGTGAGTGACGCAATAAAACACGGCAGCAGAACGAAAGCAGGGGGACAAAGAGGGAGAGGTTTTTATTGATATAGGAACAGAATTAAAATATTTAACTGCTGTGTAGAAAAAAGCGATACGGAACATAGTGGAATGATAAGTAATCTTGTACCTCGGTGACAAAGGGGTTAAAAGTAAATAGAATGAAGTTCAGAGTTTAGCTGAAAGAGGCATTGAATAGAGAATATAGAGGAGATATAGAGGAGTATTGAAGCAAAAAAAAAGGAAAAACGAGAAACAATACAGATATAGAATAAAATGTTGTCATATCCTAAGCCAGCCTGATCTCTATATAGTCGTACTTACGAACGTACTAAGAGAAGCGGAAGAATTTTGGATACGCTGTACACGATATAGGAGTTATTGATTAAGAGCCGAAACGTAGACAACATGGCATAATCGTAAAATAACGAAATAACGAGTAATTGAGAAGATAGAAGTTTTTAAAAGCAGGAAAGGATGTGGCAAATAAAGAAAATGTGGGATAAAGAAGACGTAGACGGGCGTAGCCCGTCCGATAAGCAGTCCGACACTTGACAGGCATATATGACTCGAATATCCATGAAGAATCAACATGGACACCAAGAATCTTAATAAAGGAGAAGCGTGGAATTGGAACGGAATTAAGAGAAATATCGAAGAATTGAATACGGGAGAATAATGTTGAGGAACCGACAATTAGCAAAGATGATTTAGAGAAATTTAGATGTAATGAATTATTAGTAGACCATTCGGCAATAAATTTTAGATATTTATTTAAAACAGAACAGGTTGCAAAAGCATCGAATGGGTGAAAGAATTTGAAAAGAATTACGTCGTCTGCATACATGAAGAGGAGAGAAACATTAGAGAAATAAAAATATTAAAAAGTAAAATTCCATGAATGGAATCCTGCGGTACTCCAAAAAAAACGGCACGGAAGAAGAAAAAAGAAGAAAAGAATTTGAGGACTTATTTGCTGCGTGCGATTTGTAAGAAATGAGCAGATTAGCGAGAGAGCCGAATGAGAGAAACTGCATAGCTTGAATTTAACTAAAACTAGGTCATGGTTAATGGTATTAAAAGTCTTTCATAAAAACGTTTTATCATTTAGTTTTTATGTATAATTGTGAATTTAAGACTCCTTTAAAGCTGTCAATTAAAAATATTATTAAACAAAACAAAAGTTATTAAAAAGTTATTAATAAAAAATGTTATTAAAAAAAAAAAGTAATACGAAAAGAACAAGTATTATTATATTGAGACCAGGAGTACATTTTAAAATTTGTACCTTAAACCGACTGAAGCAATTGAGAATTAATGTAAAGCTAAACAAGGGTAAGAAATCGCTCATGAGCTTGATTTCTTTTTGCAAATATCTGACGTATGCTGGATAGTATATGAAGTATGTAAGAGAGCCCCATTTGGCCAAAGCATATAAGTAAGAAAGATATATCCTAGGTTGTCCACGAGGATATTCGATCATGTACAAATTGCAAAACGATCCAATGATCAATAATGGCGCCAGCGCTCTTTCTAACGTCTCTGCCATAGTTTCCGAGTCGTCGGCTAGTATTTTAACTGAATTAATTCTTGCTGCACGAGACACAAACACGTTTTAATATTTTTTACAAGATTTTCAGAAATATTTTTCGCAGTTCCTCTAGGAACTACACTGTAAGATATGTACACTGGAGGATAACGTATGTAAATGCCGTTTGATCACAAGTGTTGAACAAGTGTTGAACAAGAGAATATTGGACACACAGATAATCTAGATTAGATTGCCTTTCTTTTCACGGAATTTTTATTTATAGATACGTAGATTGAGGCCACTAGATGTGGATCACTCTTGAAAGAATAATTCATATTTCATATTTTATTAGGTGTTGGAATTAATTCGTAGCGTTTTACAAGTGATGGGAAGTACTTTCATTAATGTATTTTTTAATGCTCATGTGAAATAAATAACATTCTTTCATTAAAAAACGCTACGAATTAATTCCAACACCTAATATATTTTTATAAAGACTACATTATGGATTTTATTTCATTTCGATACTGTTTTATATGTTTTAATGTTGATTAAATTACGTAACACAATGTGAACACATGACAATTGTTCACAATTAGACTCTATATACTTATTGCGAATTAATTTAATAACCAAATGTTTTATCTTTTTGGGATTTAATTTCATCTAAATATGATATCAACTTTTTTCATTAAATCTATTGCTACTTACTCCTGTAAAAGCTATAAGGCAATTTTTATGATATTACACTTTCTATGAATTTTGTACATATCCTAGTTTATGTCTCACGTTTTGTTAATTAATGATATTAATAAAATGTGCAGCGCTATTGCTAATAAAAAAAAAATTGACACTTGAAAAAGACAAAGCAAATGCTAAAGAATCTTGTAATATTTTGCATTATTTGATATATAGATAATACTATAATTATTTAAATATAATGTATGATCCCGAACTAGTTACCTGATCCGCATTTAATGCTTTTACTCTATTACAAGGTTCGAATAATTATAACATTTGATCTTTGTACTAAGTACAAACGTGCTTAATGGATGCTTTTTACCTATATGGCTTCTAACGACTTAAGTTAAAGCTGACAACTTTATTAAAATATTTGATGTATTGAAGATATATGAAATTACAATGCTCTTTGTAAGGTAAAGGTAAGTACAATTATTCTTATAATGATAATATAATTTATTAATGTAAACATAAAACGTGATGTTAATTTTACTATTATTTTTTATTTTTATTTTCAAAATATTTATATATATATGTATATATATATATATATATAAAATACTATAATTATTTAAATATAATGTGTGATTCCGAAATAGTGTCTGATCCGCATTTAATGCTTTTAATGCTCTATTATTACAAGGTACAAATGATTGTAACATTTGGTCTTATACTAAGTACAACGTGCTTATTACTGGATGCTTTTTACTTACATGGCTGCTAACGATACGTGGCGACTTAAGTTGAAGCTGACAACTTTAATAAAATATTTGATGTATTGAAGATATGTGAAATTATAATGCTCTTTGTAATGTAAAGATAAGTACAATTATTCTACTCTAATGATAATATTATTTATTAATGTAAACATAAAATGTCATGTTAATTTTACTATTATTTTTTATTTTTATTCTCAAAATATTTATATATACATACACACAATTTTATGTATTTACATGTATACACATATATACACTACTTATAAATATAGTATTTATTTTTCTAAAGTAAAATGTTAAACTAAATATGCTGCAAATAAAATTTGATTTCGGCTAATTGTTTTGCCTTCTCTCTCTTTTTTTTAATTCACTGTAAAAATTCAGATATATTATTAATAAAGAAAAAACAAGATGTTATAAAAAACAAGATGTAACAGTAATCGTCCTATATCTATACGTATGGAGGGATTGTAAAATGATAGAAAAGAAGTTAATACGTAGGCTGCTGAAAAAATTTCTGAAATTTAATACTTCCAGTGGCGCTAACGTTCTGCTACTATCATATCCGTAAAATTAGACGTTTTTAACTTATAATTCAGTTGATAGTTTGTATCCACACCAACTAGTTTTTGAACTTCATTTGGCTTTTGGGGATGAAGCACCATCCAATAGGACTGTTTATAATTGGTTTGCTGAATTCCAGCGTGGACGTACCTTCCTTTGTGACGAATTCCGTGAAAGTCGTCCATCCACGTCTGTTGTTGCCACTAATGTTGATGCTGTGCGTGAAATGATTGAGCGAGACCAGCATATGACATACCGCGAGATTCAGGTATCCTTAGGCATTGACATGAAAGCAATACATACGATTTTGCATGATCACTTGAGCGTACGGAAACTTTGTAGTCGTTGGATCCCACACAATTTGACCGAAGCTCAAAAACAGGCTCGTGTTAAATGGAGCAAAGAAATGCTCAAGAAATTCAACCGAGGTCGGTCAAATTTGGTCTACAACATCGTTATTAGCGACGAAACATAGATCTATTCGTATGAGCCCGAAAGTAAACAACAATCCACTGTTTGGGTATTTCAAAATTAACCGAAACCAACAAAAGTTGTTTACGCAGTGCTACCAAACAAATGATTGCTTGTTTCTTCAGTTATACCGGATATGCAACCGTGACTTTAGAAGATCGAAGGATTGTAAATACTGATTGGTATACAACAATTTGTTTACTAGAAGTCATAAATGAATTGCGTAAAACAAATCGAAATCGTCGCATCATCCTTCATCATGACAACACCAGCTGTCACAGCACGTCAAACCGTTGATTTTTTATCTAGTAAAAATATCGAATTGATGACTCATTATCCGTATTCACCTGATTTATCACCTAATGACTTCTTTTTGTTTCCAAACAGAAGATGCGTGATGAGCGATTTGAGTCGCCTGGAGCAGCTGAAACATTTCGTATACTGATTTCTGAGGTTACATCCTCAGAGTGGAAAAAATGTTTCGAAAATTAGTTCGAGCGTATGCAAAAATTTATCGATCTTAAGGCGAATACTTCGAAAAACAATAAAGCCATTTACCGAATTTTACATGTTTTTTTTCATATTATTTGCAGAAACTTTTCCAGCAGCCTACGTATATAAAGATATAATGCTTATTACGATGTTTTATCTCTTTTTGTAATGTAAATTAATGAAAGATGAAGCGAATAATATAAATATAAAGGAAAGTCGCCAATATTTATAGGTTTTCTAAAGCGACACTTCTTATTTCTAAAGAAACTAACTACTGCACTTTATTTAATATTATTAACCAAAACATGATCTGTTAACTGTTATTTAGTTAATTAAAAAATTGTAAACGCATAAACGTATATTTTTGACTTGATTTTATACAAAATCAGCTAAAAACGAATTCTTTGAATGCGAAAATAAAATTCTTATGATTTTCTTTTACAAATTGCGTAATTTAAATAACAATGGCGGTATCGACGACCTTTTCCTAAATGTATAAAATAAAATTACCGTTATATTAGAAGAAACCAAAGTTTTGGAACTGGTTGTTACACGGGTTTAACTCTCAACAAGCTAATAACTCAACCAAGTATTCTCTTTTTACTGTAGATTGCTGATTAAATTGTGAAAAATGTTCTGCATCAAAAACTTATACGTATTTATTACTTACAATGTTATAGTCTGTCCGTTTTTGCCGAACATAGTTATGACAATAAAAAAGACGTTACTTCGTAATTCCATTTTTGCAGACGCGTACTTTAAGATAAATTTCATTAAATTAATTTATTTGAATGTTTGATTTCAAATGTCTTAAAATTTAGCAATTTTTATTTCTATATTAGAAGGTACGGAATTAAAACATTTGTCCAATAATAAACATTGTATTGTTAAAGCATTTACTAAATGAAAATGTAATGATTCTTTGCTGAGTCAGAATTCAGATTTTCTTGAATCATATGCGAATTTTATGTTATTATTTGTATTTTGTAAGTATATAAGATATCCTTTCTAAATAAAATGTTATAAACATATATAAGCAATTTATGTATTTTATATTTTATATAAAAGGATTTAATTCTATTTTATGTTGTATTACATTTTATTATATTATTCTTTGTACATTATAATTTTTTTTTGTTTTCTATAATTCGGTAAAATACATTGCATGAAAAATAATAAATTGTATATAAACATGAAAATATTCAAATCCAGCAAGCACAAAGTTAAACGTACCGTATCTCTTAGGTGTAATTTGTCACATTACAATAAAATTGTATTATAATATAACACGTTTTATTACAGTTATTTTGTAACTTTGTGTTTAAAATAAAAAAGAGAGTCGCTGTGGATCAAAAATCATTGTGGATGATGGAGGACCTAAGTAGATTGATCTTTAAAGATATTTAAAAACTACTGCGGTGTAAATGTTTAAATGACCGCATTTAGAATTTAATCTGCGCAGAATCGTACGAAATTTGTCTTCAGAACACGGTAAAAACAAAAATCGGATCGTAAATCGAATATAATGAGAGAGTAATAGAAACATAAACGAAACTTCTAGGAGGCGAAAATTCAAACAATATAAAAAAAACGTAAATGCCTCTTTTATGTTTCGTTGTTTCAATTTTTGTCTCCTAGAAGTTTCGTTACGCTTCTATTATTTTCCAATTCCATTCGACTTACGCTCCGATTTGTATTTTCATCAGAAAACGAGCACACTTGTAGCGTTTATCTTTGGCTGCATTAGTGCACACAGTGTATTTTTGTGGCTAGCAGTAAGCGAACTCATTCGGTGTACCGTGTTTCTGCTGGAGTATAAGTTTTATGCACAAAATAGAATTTTGCTACACCGCCTCAAAGAATCAGTGTATATAGAGCCAATGTAATATTTAAAATTTGAAAATAAAAGTTATGAGGAACAGAACTTTAGCACAATAGTAGGTCTGATCGCGTTGCTTGCACTTTATACGATCAGCATCATCGCTTTCTCTTTCTACGCCTAAACATATATATATATATA
>NW_011627030.1:110656-145569 GCF_000204515.1 Acromyrmex echinatior
TTTTAAGTGCAAACTTTTTTGAAGATTTCAAGCTACTCAAACAGACATAATTGCTTGTCTATAGCGCGCATTGCACGTTTGCTATAGATATACTCCTGTCTCCGTGTATACTTCAATTTATTTCGTCGCAGCGTGTATAAAATACTTAAAAATCAAGATTTCATATAAAAGGTAAGTATTTATCATATTTTATTTTGTCATACGCTGATAAGAATAATTGAAAAAATAACATCTTTAATCCGTCTTTACAGTAGATGCGACATATTTGCGTTATAATTATGGTGCAGTAAAGAAAAACTGAAGTTATTAGAAGTTAGCAAATAATACTAAATATAAAATTATGCCTTATCCTCGATTTATGTCTTCTTAGTATGGTTCTCTTTCTTGTTTTACTCTTCCCTTTCTTCGTAAATATGATCATGTATTAACTGGCATAAAAGAACATATATAAATATACATATATACTATAAAATTACATACAATGACTCATAGGATAAAAACAAATATAATACATAATATAACTAACCAATTCAAAGAAAGCATAGACAAAAATGATTTTATAATATTAATAACGCATAATCAAACAAATATGATGTTAATTTGCTATAGATATTTTAAATCATGAATTTTCAAAATAAAATTTCTAATAGCACGGGTTGATCAGTTTTATGAGTCGTTGTATATATATTAATAACTTTGCGTTTATATTAGATTACTAATCGCGATTTAACGTAATCGTGGGAATTGTTATGCTTTAGATATTTTTTAGTATTGTTAGTTAATCATTGTTGTAATAAAATACTACTTCTTTTAATAGAAACGCCCTAAAAATATAAATTGATCAAAATAAACAGGGATTATATAATGGTAAATTTTAATTTTTTTTTAAATCGACGTGTTTTTAGAGCATATATTGTATTTATGAATATAGGATGTTTCGAAATTAGTAATAAGTCTTTTGCACAGAGATAGATTAAATTGAAAAGAAAAGTACTGTACCATTTTTTAAAAGAAAAGTCCTATACTCTAAGAATTTTTTCAGAATTTTTTAATATTGTATTTTCTCATGTTGCTAAAAATGAAAAAATGCAGTGCTAAAAAGTTGATAAAAAATTCTGAAAAAATTCGTATAGTTTTATGAGAAGAAAAAAAAATTTTCGTCTTTTGCAGTTTTTCTGTAAAGTTCTGTAAAGTTGATAGTATTTGAGTATAAAATTATCAAAGACCAATTTTCAGCAATTTTTAGCAATTAGTATCTTATTAACTATTCCAAAAATTGCAAAATAGTAGAGGATTCTCTTCTCAGTTTAGTCTGTTCTGTCCCTGTGCGAAAAATTTATTATCTATAAAACTAATTTTCAAATCTTATAGTATTTCATACAGATCGATTCTGATCGACGCTGTAGCGGCAAGTTTATAAAGTTCACAAAAAAAAGTGAAGTATAAAGCAACAAAAAAACGAGCCGTAACATAGAACGTAAACATCATTGCGCAAATATTGTAACGCTGCTAAAGGAGAATAGAAATTTTCGAGAGTTTCGGCACCGTTTTCGAGAGTTCAGGGATCGTTTTAGTTCTACATTTTCTTATATATTTTTTCTTCGTAGAAACCAAAAAGTATCATTATAATAACGCCAGAAGAAAAAATTAGTATATAGAAATAAAGTGAATAAAATCCTTCTTCACTTCAGTATAAAATCGTAACTGTCGGTTACGCTTTAATAATTTATTTATGAAATTAATTCCAAATTAAATCTAATGCGAATAATATTGCACTACAAAATGTTAATTACATTATACTTTTCATTTTATAACATGTGTCATCTCAATAGCATTCCAAGCGTTGCTTAAACTGAAGAAATATATTCTGTACAACTATTATAATTATATATTTTATATGTAAAAAGATACAGATATTTTGAGTTATTTTTTCTTTTGTAATAGTAAATATCTATTAAATCTGTATATTATATTGCATATATTGCATATATTAAATATCACAGAGACATTCTCTAAACTAAAAATGTAAAAATAGCATCTATTTTCAGTTAAATTTAACATTATAAATGTGTCAATTTAACATAGAATTTGTTTTTAAATTGTGTCAGAGTATTGCGTTTGTGTTAATTTTTCATTATACATAATATTAGTGTTACTTTCTGACATATTCATCTTATGTTAAATTAAGACAAAAATTTGAGTGGACTGTTTGGGACACATGAAATGTATTAAATTTAATACAAATTCTTTATTGTGTATACAGTGGAGACCGGGGTCAGTAGACTATAGGAGTAGAATAATCGAGACTACATTAAAAACAAAACACGCGTAAACATGCTTGAGCACGCAGCAGCGATTGCCGCTCAGCCTGCCATAACATCTCGTTGCGAATTGCGAACACATCTATAGTAGAAATTACGCTAAAATTTAAAAAAATCATACATCTAACAATAAGTAAATATTTTTATTCTTAAAGTTTGTTCTACAATTGTACAATATATGATTGTCTGAGATATTTTATTTCTATTTAAATAGTAAGTGTAGTTCTTACTTAATAAAGTCACACAGATTTTTTTTTATTATGTGTCTTCGTTATGTGTATATTGTTAATGATTTTAAGAAATGAACGAATGGGAGGAATAGTAGACTAACCATATTATTGGCTGCGTTCAACAGAAGTTAACGCTACATTAGCGCATTAGGTTGCACTTTCAATCGTTTAAAAATTTTATTGAACGCTCCTAAAATTATAGTAAGCGTAATGTGCTGTGAAATAAAATTATAAAATATAATTTTAGTTCTTAAAAATAATCCTGGTAAATATAAAAGATATTACATTTATTATTATTATTATAATTATCATAATTATATTTACATTATAAACAGTTATTTTATAAACAGTTATTTTTAAATTCGAATCATAATCAAAATATCCTCCTGTATTATTTGACAACATAATTCAAACCGCTATGCAGCAAATGCAATTTATTAAATTTTTTTAGAAACGCCTATAAATTTACAACATGTTTGATAAATATTCGTCATTTTTTTCAGCAAACTGAAAGTACGCTTAATAAGCGTAACGTGTTTTAAAATATAATTGTCGATCATTATGGATTAAAAAAATACTCTAAATTTGAGCAATCGTATACTTATAATAATTTGATTTATAAGATCGTAACAACGAGTGATTTAATATACTTTATACAAAGAAAAAGACAAATTTCAATTTAATTTCGGCGATTTTTAGCTGGAAAATTTATTTTTAGCAAAATTTCAGCAAAATTTCATTTTTACAAAAAATTTTTTCAGAAAAATTTCAGAGAAATTTCAACAAAATTTCAAAGAAATATCAAAATAATTTTAGTTTCAGTTTCAACGATTTTTTCAGTATATTAGCTGAAAAATTCATTTAGTGAAATTTCAGCAAATTTTCAGCAATTGAATAAAAGTTACAACTCGATATAATAATTACTAATTCTTCAATATTTAGCATTGATTTCTGCTGAATGACAATTTTTAATATGTTGGGGAAAAAAGATGATTGCTTAGCAACATGTTTAAAAATCACCGCTGTCAATTCAACGGAAAATCTTGCAACAGTTGCAAAGCTGCTTTTTCTACTGAACGCAGTCACTGTATGACTCATTTAGTGACGACTCTTATAGTACTTACTCAAAATTTTATTCCTTTAAAGAGATTTACCTCAGTGATAAATGTTATAAGTTTAGTTCCTTCATGTCCAATCTCGAAAAACTAGATTTATTCGATGTGTTTTTGCATAAAACGAACAAATTTTGCAAAAAGAAGCATTGTTCTGCTAAACGAATGTTTATGTTTAAAATATATTTTTATTAAAGTTTTATTAATATGTAGTCAAAAATATAATTTAAATACATTAATCTTTATTGTAATAATCTTACAATTACTCCGGTTCCGGGACTAGTTGAATCAGATGGAATACATTTAAAAAATGCAATTTTTTTATATTAATTATCAGTTTCCCCTTATTTTTAAAATATTATTAGATATTCAAATGTATGTAGTAATTAGTATAGAATTCATTTTTTCAATAAGTCTCTTAATTTTGTCTGTGAAAATTCGAAACTGAAAAATGAGTTTACTAGCCCCGATCTCCGCTATACAGGATGTTTGATAAGTAACAATAAAACTCTCGCATAGAAGTAAAGCGGATTAAATTAAGTCACAATATCCTCTTCCATTTTGCAATTTTTACAATAATTAATAACAAGATATCAATTACTATTAGGTGTACAAATAAGTTTTAAAGCGTTTTTTGTGTAACGTATAATTTAAACTTAGAATTCAAATATTTTCGCGTTCTTTTGCTATGTAGTGACGCTTAATGTGTTCTATTAAAAAACATAATTGACAAAATTGGAAACTTAACCTCAAAATTAAATGGTTTTAAAATGGCGAGCGACAAGCAATTTATTGGACACTGCATTCGATACGAATTTCATCAAGGAAAAAGCGCTGTTAAAGCATGTGAATCAATTTGTTCTGTTCTTGGAGTCAATGTTGTATCCAAAGGTACGTGTGAGTTTTGGATTAGGCGATTTAAAAAGGATAATTTTGATGTTAGCGATAAAGAACATAGTGGTGCTCCTCAGAAGGTTACAAACAATGAATTGCAAGCATTACTCGATCAAAACTCATGTCAAATACAAAACGAACTTGCACAGCAACTTGGAGTAACTCAACAAGATATTTCAATTCGTTTACGGCAGATGGGAAAGATTCTGAAGGAAGGAAAGTGGGTGCTGCATGCATTAAATGAAAAAAACAAAAATGATCGTCTTGAGAAGTGTTTGAATCTGTACAACAAACAGTATAGAAAATCTTTCTTGTGGAAAATCGTGACTGGTGATGAAAAGTGGATTTTTTACGATAATTCTAAAAAGAGAAAACATTATGTGGATCCAGGACAATCCACTACATCAATGCCAAAACGCAACATCCACAGCAGCAAAGTTATGCTATGCATCTGGTGGGACATGAAGGGTGTGCTATATTATGAACTGCTCCATCCGAATGAAACGGTTAACAGTGATCGCTGCAGTCAATAATTGATCTTTAAATCAAGAAATCGAACGAAATCGTCCATTTACTGGCAAAGGAAAACGTCCTGTGAAATTGCTTCATTATAATGCTAGGCCTCATGTTGGTAAACCTAAGTAAAGGAAACGTTGCTAGCTCTTGGTTGGGAAGTTCTGCCGGCGTATAACCCAGACATAGATTATCCCTTTATACCCTTCTGATTATCATTTATTCCGGTCAATGCAAAACGCCTTGTCCGATGTACATTTTCAAGCATTTGAAGAAATGCGAAAATGGGTGGATAATTTTATCGCATCGAAAGACGAAACCTTCTTCGCTTCTGGAATTCGCAAGCTGCTCGAAAGATGGCTAAAGGTCATAGATAATGATGGAGATTATTTTGATAATTAAGTGTGTTTTCGTTTCTAAATAAATAAATATTAAATTTCATTAAAAACGCTTTAAAACTTATTTGTACACTTAATAAAATATTCACCAAATATTAATTTTCAATAATTTTTTATTCAAGTCTATCAATTTTACAGAAAAACAATAAAAGACAAAATTTATTTTCTTCTTATAGAGTTCCAAGAAGTTTTTCAGAATTTTGTATCTTTTATTACTGTATTTTTTTATTGGCAAATATTTTTATCAACATGAGAAAATATGGTATTAAAAAATTCTGAAAAAATTCTCAGAATTCTTTAAAAAGAAAATAAACAATTTATGTCTCTTGCCGTTTTTCTGTAAAATTGATAGTACTTGAGAAAAAAAATTATTAAAGATCAATATTTGATGATTTTGTAATTAATATTTTATTAATTATTGCGAAAATTGTAAAATGTCAGAAGAATTTTCGATGTCAGTTTAATTCGCTCTACTATGCGAGAATCTTATCGTTACTTATCGTACACTCTATATATATATATAATAATATTTAATTATTTAACAATTGAAATATTATAAAAAAGAGCAAAATACTTGCGTGCACTCTATGCATTCCCCCGCCTTCTCCGACAGGAAAAAATTTTGCTGACGCCTATGTTCGTGGTTCATACCTGTGGGACCTGGTATTATACTTCCATTATTAAGACTTTTATTATTTATAAGAGAGAAAATTATTTTTGTTTACGCGAGTGACGAGTGCGCGATCCGTATCGGATACCGCTTGAACACGAGACGCGTCTGGGCGTGACACCATTGACTCAAGCGCGCAAGCATATTTTTGTCCCTTTTTTTTGTAACGTTTCAATTGTTAAATAATTATACCATTTTTTAAATATATATGATAGTAAAATTGACAAGTTTTTTCCACAAAGTCGCGTTTAATTTTGTTCGGCTTACATGTTGCGAAATGATAATCATTTAGTTTCAACTCATTCCCGTTGGTCATCCTATATATGTATATCTACAAAATTATTGATCAAATAATGTTTTCTTGTTTTAACTATGGATACTTTCCATTTCATGCGTAATGCATTTGTTATCTTTATTGTTCATCAAATGTAAATAAGGTTAAATGAAACATGGAATCATGTGCATTATGCGCGAAACAGATATCATTATTCATGTGCTATCAGGTACTTATTACAAAGCTATATACAATAATATACAGAAATTCGAATTAATCCATTGCAATAATTTCTATACGCTATTCAAAATTACATTGACAGACAAGAGAAGATGTTTTCTCGTCATGACACATATCAATTTGTTCCACTTTACTAGAAGAAACAACACGCATGACATGAAAGAATACAGCATATTTGCTCGATCTGCGTTGATTAGCACAATTATTGAACTGTTAGAGTGTGCTGAGATTAACGTTAATCAAAATTCTGATAATGTTGCGTCTGTCTAAACGCGATCTAATAAATCCATCTAAAAATATCCATCTATTAAACAAATTTTTATAACATTATATAATATACTACCCGCAGAAATTAAAGCATCACTTCTTACGCCTTCGAAAAATTGATAAACTTTAAATGAGTATATGATAACTTCTACAAAAATAAGACATTTAAAAAAGCATTTTGTAGCTTAAAATCTGTACTTTTCAAATCTGTACTTAAAATATCGATTGATATTTACGGAGCTACATGATTACGAAGGAAGTTTCTTAAAATCTCAAAATGTTTTGTAAACTTTGCACAGTTTCATGCCGTGAATGAGAAGTGGGGCACAAATACAATTTACAGCTTTCAAAAGCGTGAATCTTTACTTTTAATTTGCTTTTTTCTTGACCTCTGTAAGATTTTTTTTACGTTTATTCAACGTCGAATTAAAAATGATCCCTTTGATTTTGACTGCTCATAAGAGACGAACAGAGCAACATACAACATTTATTAAAAAAAAGAAAAAAAGTTCAAACTTTTCTCTTTAAGATACTTTTATCATTTTTTAGGTACAAATAAGCTTTTTATGTAATAACTTAAATGAAAGACGAAATTGCAAACTGAAACAATTCCGTTTCTATTCAGTTCGATTTCTATTCCGGTTAAAGAGAAAGAAAAATCTTATGATGTTAATATTTAGTTTTACACTTTAGAATCTACTGAATTGAACGAGATCAAAACAAAACGACATTTTTAAACTAATGTTCTTCATGTTCAAAATTACAATTGTGGGTAAAACGGCATTTGCTGTATTAAATCTACTAATCTTATATCGCTCCAGGCGATCACCGCTGCATTAGCGTTACCCAAAACGTATCACGTGAAGATTTTACAATAGGATTTACGCTTCTTGTGTGCGTGCGTGCGTGCGTGCGTGCGTGCTGCGTAGAGCGTATACGTGTGTAAATAAAGGATTAAGTTTTTAATATATTGCTATCTATTGTGAATTACGATTCTTAAACGTTGGTGCATGTTTATGCATCGCCGGATCGCTATCTGCGAAATTTGATGCCAAACTTGACGAAGTGTTTCCCTTAATTGTTTTAAAGTTTGTATTCGTACACTGAGAGAAAAATGTTTGATATTTGTAACTATAATTACATATTACTGATAATTATGATTATTGCTGCTATAATAATAATAACAGTCACCATATGTATATAATTCTAGCAAAAGTATATAGTTAGCAATCTAAAATGACTATAATTATAGTTATTATAATCATAAAATAGTTGAAATTACCATAAAAATGATTCAAGTGACTATAATTTTATAATTATATAAATAATCAAATATATTTATATAAATATAAATTATAAAACATTCTTCTCTCAGTGTGGCAATCGATGCTCAAATATATCCCAGACATGCTTAACTGAATTGAGGTTCGGGCTCATCGGTTTAAAACATTAACACGTTTTTCAGAGAAAATATATTACATATACCATAACAGCGTGTCTCAATGGCTAGTACCACCTAAAAAATTTTTTAGTCTATAAGATGTAGAGAAAAATTTATATAATCAAAATTACACTATGTAAAAGGAACTATCACATGGTGATAATAATTTTTGTCCCGATGGAGGCGCTTCAGAGATTTCAACTTCATTTTTTTAAATGGATTTTATATGAATTTTTCTAATATGAGATTCCTCTAATTAGTTTGCATATAAAAGTATTAAGATAATGGTACCGAAAAATCAATAATTTACGAGATATTTTACACTTTATTCTGACACAACTTTTTATAAATCAAATAAAATTTACATTTAATAAAAGATGTTTGAAGTGACGCTTTATTAGTATGTTTATTGATATGTTTTGGATTTTGACATTCTTCATAAATGAAGATCAACTTATTAATATTATTTTCATCTTATAATGATACATCATGCTTCAATGAAAACAAATATTGTTTAAAGAACGTCTTAATAAGTTCACAAAATGAAATTAAACATGAAAAGTTTAGTATCGATACATCAGTTAATCGTGCAAAATTTATTCATTTGAAGAACAAGTTGACATGATCCTCATTTATGGAAAATGTCAAATTCCATTCAGTGCGAGCAAAAAATTTATACACTGAATGATATTCTAATCGCACTCAGCCTTCGCGACGAACATTTAAAAATATTTGCGATAAACTTAGATAAACTGATAGTTTAAATACCGAAAAGCGAATAACTCAAGAAGGGAATGAAATTCAGGTTCTCGCAAAGATGACTCAAAATTCTCACATTAGTGCAAATTGAATAAGAAACTAATATTGAAAAAAAGAATAATGTATTTCGTATTTTGCAACGTCACAAAAATATCATTCATACCATCTTAGCGTTCGTTAATCATTACATGGAACGGAATCGTGTTAGATTTTGTCAATAGACTTAACATTACTCTGGTGAAAATTTTTCTCATGATTTTTACACATATTGAAACATTTTTCAGAAATAATCAGAAATATTCGGAAAGTTACATCTTCTCTCAGAATTTTTCATACGAGTGAATTCTGAAATATTTTCTGAAATTTCTTATTCTATAATTTTTAAAAAGTATTTTTGAATTTTTTAGATTTTATAACATTTCATCAGAAATTATACTTACAAAAATCTTAAAAATCTTACGATATTTCATAATTAAAAATGTAAAAAATGAATGTGGTTATAATTTCAAAAATATATGAAAAGAAAGAGCATAAAGAACCACAGCACAAGATGTAGTTAGTGATATTTAATTATTCTTGCATTACGAATTATAATAAAAACATTAAACGTTTCGGCCACATCTTCAGTAAAATTCTATTCAATTCTTCAATTTTACTGAAGATGGCCAGATTGTGGCCGAAACGTTTAATGTTTTTATTGTAATTCGTAATGCAAGAATAATTAAATATCACTAACTACATCTTGTGCTGTGGTTCTTTATGCTCTTTCTTTTCATATATTTTTCATAATTAATATATACAAAAAAGTTCTGAGAGAAGATGTAGATTTTCTAAAAAATGTTCCAATTCGTATAAAAAAATGTGAGAAAGTTATAAAATTAAAAATTCTGAAAAATTATATGAAAATTCTAAAAAAAATTTTCACTAGAGCAAGTTCAAAATAATAATACATTTTTCGATACCGTGTTATTTATTGATGAGGCAATATTTACTAATCACGAGAATGTTAATTTACATAGCATTTCTAGTCAGTGGAAAATCTTCATTGGCTGCGGCGGGTCGAACTCTAGAGATAGTGATATGATTTGAATGTATGGTGTATCATAGGTAACAAATTACGCGCTATTATCCTTTTATTTATTGATTTTAGCAAATTTCTTCATTTATTATTAATAGTAATAAAATTGTTGGTCTTTATTTTATCGACGAACATCTAAATGGTAGTAGGTATGTTAATTTTTTAGCGTTAGGTACTTTATTAAAAGACTAGCTTTAATACGATGAATAATGTGGTTCCAGAACGATACGATGAATGTCCGGCTCATTTTTCATTGAAAGAAATAAGTAATGAAAATTTTCCAAATCGCTGGATTGCACGCAGAGGTCCTGTAATATGGCCAGCTGATTCATTAGACTTGACTCCACTGGATTATTTTTTATGGAGAATTCTAAAAGACATGGTCTACAAAGAACAACCAATTACATTTCAAAACATGTAACAATGGATTATTGCTGTAATATCTCCCGACATTATTATTATATCATAGAACAGCAAGATAATCAAATATCAGAAGAATCCAATATTATATTGATAATGATGACTATTATTTTGATCATCTTTAAATTTACATAATTAAATAAAATGTTATTAATTAAAAGAATATTTGTTTTTAGTGAAGCACGATATATCCGTTTTATTTGATGTAAAAATCAGAATAAGATATAAAATATCTCGTAAACTATTGATTTTTCGGTACCATTATCTTAATACTTTTTATGCAGAATAATTGGAGAAATCATATTATGTAAAAAAATTCCATTTAAAAAAACGAAGTTGACTTTGAAATCTCCGAAGCACCTCCATTTGGACAAAAATTAGAAGAGGTGGTATTATGACCAATGTAGATATTGTGGCTCTCCCTAACTTTTCCGCTATTATATAGCGAATCCTAATGATTACTTATGCAATTAAACTTATTTGTTTAGTAGCTTGCCATTACACCATGACGTTAATATACCAATATTCAATAGCCAGCACTTAACTATTATATAACGCATTTTTACTTTCAAGTATTTCAAAACGTTTCTAACATTTAACATTTAATTACGTCTTTCACTTTTTCATTTTTCTTGAACTTGAGCATATTTTTTCTTTTCTTGAGCGTTATCATATGAATAGCTATTTAACATTATTTGACTTATATATTAGGTATACAACTTTGCTTCCGCCGTTCTTTTTTCGAAATTCGAGACTTTATTGTAAAAAACTGATTATACAGTTATGATTCAAAAGTATTGTCCATCGCTGGCCACTACTTTCTCCCATCTTTCGGGCAGTGTACGAATCCCGCGTCGAAAAAACTGGTCATCTTTTGAGGCGATCCACGAATCGATCCAATTTTTTACTTCTTCATAAGACGGAAGTGCTGGTCAGCCAGGCCGTGTGCCATTTATCGAAACAAGTGATAATCAGAGGGAGCAACATCTGGAGGATACCGGGTGGGATAGGACTTCCCAGTTCAACGTTTCCAAGTATATCTTGACCACTTTCGCAACATGGGATCGAGCATGCAAAATCACTTTATCGTCACTCGTTGTATTGCGGCCGTTTGTCTTTCAATGTTCGACTCAAACGCATCATTTGTTCGATACTGATCGCCTATGATTGTTTCAGTCGGTTTTAACAGCTCATAATACACTACGCCGAGCTGGTCCCACCAAATACAGAGCATAATCTTGGAGCCGTAAATATTCGGTTTGGCCGTCGACGTGGAAGCATGGCCGGGAACACCCCATGATTTTCTGCGCTTGGGGTTATCGTAATGAAATCATTTTTCGTCCCCAGTCACAATGCGATGCAGAAATCCCTTCCGTCTTTGCCTTTCAAGCAGCTGTTCACAAGCGAACAAACGCCGTTCAACATCTTTCGGCTTCAACTCGTACGGCACCCAATTTCCTTACTTCTGAATCATTTCCATGACTTTGAGGCGTTTTGAAATAGCTTGTTGAATCACTCCCAATGATCGTGCCAATTCTTCTTGATTTTGACACGAGTCTTGATCAAGTAATGCCTCCAACTCTGCATCTTCAAAAACCTTCTCTCTTCCACCGCTATGCCGGTCTTCGACGTCAAAATCACCGTTCTTGAAGCGTTGAAATCATTCACGACACGTTCTTTCACTAATAGCGGCCTCACCATAAATATTTGAGAGCATTCGATGAGTCTCAGCCGCAGATTTCTTCATATTGAAGCAGAAAATTAAAAAAAAATTAAAACCTCCCGCAAATGACGAGAATTTGGCTCGTAAACTGACATTTTCAATCGAGAATAACTTTATGATGCAGACACAAATGGACTAATGTTTCTATGGGGTTATGTTGACAGATGCCCAAGTTTATTGTATGACGTCTATGATCTATTTATTTCGACCACTACTTACCGCTAAAGCCATCTATAGAAAAACGGCGGAAGCAAAGTTGTACACTAATATTTTGAGTTATTCAAACAATAGCATAGCATTTTGCTAATGTGACTCTCTATGAGTATTGATTACTCACGATCTTTTTTTTTTTGAGGTCATATCAAAATAATTATTTGATAATCGATTGCAGCTCTACTGTTAATCTATAGTTTATATTACGTGTATGTAGATTTCTAATACTGAGCAACTTATATGTGGCAGGAATTTTATGTATATACATATGTTTGCTTAATTCGAATACATACACTCTGTAATTATGAATTTTTTTAAAGGTCCACAACTAATAATTTTACCCTAATCAGATTTATATAATATTTTTGACTAAAGCTGTATGTTTAATTTTTGGCGAGAAAGCAAGAAAGTTCCAGTATAGTGTCGAGTAACAGTTAAAAAAAGTAGAACCCTCTAAAATCAGAGCCGTTCGCAGTTGACAGTAAACATGTTGTACACTGCAAAAAATAAATACACTCGCCGCATGTCAAGCATCTCACCACATCGCGCAATGTAAATACGCTCAGCGTACTGCAAAATTAACGAGCATATACCGATAACCGTTTCGGCAATACATTCGTATGTATGTACGTTTGGAATTAATTTCGAGCAATGAATAATGTTCCGCGTTCTCAACGTTCTCGCATTAATTCGTATTAACGTTCATGCATTTTGAGAGCAACTTTGCCTGAACGCTAATTTGATTCATTACGGACGTTGCAATTTGATTCATATAAGTGGATAGATTTTCCTAAAGTACACATATTATGTGATTTATTGGCTGCACGAGAAGCAATGTAACGTATGCAAATTTTCATCGACGCGTAAAAATAGTCGGCTTAACGAGGAAGAATAGAGGAAGTTATAATCGGATTTTGTTGAGAATTATATGAAATCATTGGGTGTATCAGATAATAATAACTAATTATTATCAACATTATATACATTATATTTAACTGTAGCAAAAAATAACAATTAATATTTATATCTAATAAATGATAGTGATATTTGTAATTATTATTTATTTAATTGATTGCTTAAATGGACTCCATAATAGTAATTATATTACGCAAAAAAAAAATGAAAGTATTGTAAACAATAAGAAGATGCAAAATTTAATTGAAATAGATATTATTCAATTCCCTAAGTAATAAAACATGAATAATAATAATAATATTAAATAATAAAAAATAATTTAGTCTCTTGAGTAAAATTACATTTAAAAAATTGGAAAGAAGGGCACTAGAAGTCAGGCGCAAAAAACGTTGTGCAAATAAAACACCTATAAAGCATAAAATTTCTTTTCTATTAAACTACATGTTTCGGCTCACTTTTGAATCTTCCTCAGATACAACACAAACTAACATATATAAACTGTGAATAAAAGTTATCCTGTCATGGTGAGCTACATCGAGAATTTAAATGCCAAAATTAAACCTAAAAGAGTGAAAGAAAAAGAAAAATGAAAAAAGAAAGGAAATATTGGAAATATCAAAATAAAGAATATAGAAAATTAATTTATCAAAAAACTTTAAGGTTATAATTAATTATCCCGAAAATAAGGACGCTCACCGTGATCACAAGGCACCATCGCAAACATTACGTACGAATAATTCGAAAACCGGTTCTTGATATGTTGGCCAGTCAGTATCAGACACAGTGAGTCATTTTTAGCTAGTATTATTCAAGATTACAAATGGAAAAAAATTACATTAAAACATTAATCAATTCCAAGAAAATGAAAATCGAAAAGTAAACAAAAATCACGCGAGAAAGATTCATTACTGTATACGAGCGACATTGACTAAAAATTACATTAAAAATAAAACAATAATTTTACATTGTTAACTGCAAAAGAGTTAAAAATTTTATAAAAATCTGAAGAATTCATAAAATATTTAGCGCATAAAAAAGATTTTAACGCTTTCTTCATTATTTTCGATATTAACGCTTTAATTTTTGTCAAAATATTATGAGATATCGAAAACAAAAGTTTAATTGAATGAAATACAGCGGCATGAAAGATAATATGTATAACAAGTATTTTGTTTTCTGTTTCAGAAAACTCTCAGTTACTAATCAGGGCGAAGAGAGATGGGTCCATCTGATGTACTCCCCAACATGTGATTCAAAAGGTACTAACCACGTGGCCAGCGGTATCAAGAAGTCATTTGAATGTAAATGAAGCGTCGTTGAGTAGTATGCAGCATCGCCACTAGAGGAACTTAGCGAGAATTAACTTCTCGAATTTAAAAAACCGCACAGATTAGAATAAAAGACGTAGCACTGAAAGATTTTTTGTTGTATTTTAATGAAATAATTTTTTGAGGTGAACCCTTAGGAGAAGAAGAAAACATAGCACTTTTTTTAGATATTTATCCGAATAAATGAAATATATTTTTAAATATTATTTGCCTAGGACCTCGATTACATTTCATTAACGTTCGTCTAAGAACTCGATGATGCTTCGTTTACATTCAACGAACATTCTGCTCTTGCCGAAGAACTTATCTATACTTTTATTTATGTTTCTTTAACGTTTAGTTGACGCTTCTTTTACGTTTCATGTTTCAATTTTCACTTCTTACAGGTTTCATTTACGTTTCTGTTACTCCCTTCTTACACTTTTTTTACACTCCAATTAACACTTTATTGACTTGCTTTACGTTTTATTTTCATCATGGTACTGTTAAGCGTATCCGATTGATTGCCATTTCACGTCGATAGCGAATCATTGGACACATTGCATTTGCCAGAATTGATTTTTAAAAATAATATTTGAAATTGTTGCGCTTAGAACAAATTACGCTACCAAAATAAAACCTAGTGTCTCAGAAAAGCATTTTAAATATAAACGGACTATACATTGGTTCAACGGCATATTATTCGCTTATTATGTCTTACATATATAATTATGATATTATTTATTGTATTATAATGTAAGAAAATAATATATTCTATACTTCGTCCAAGACAAGTTAAAAATAAATCAACGTTATCATCAAAATTTGTCAATGACGTCAAAATTTTTGTTTCAAACTTTGTTTCCAATAGGCCAATTTTTAGAAAATGTACTAATCATCCATAAACTGTCATTTGAAATAAGAAAAGTTTTTCTGTCAAATTATTATTCTGATTTATTTTGATTTTGTTTTAATATCAAAGTTTTCTCAAAGTATTCAATTATTTTGTTATTCTCACATAACAGTCATACAAATTTTACGTCACATAGAAACTAAAGTAAAATTCAAAAATTTAAATAACATTACTTTAAATACAAAGCGCCACTATGGCTTGAATGTTGAAATGTCGAACTAATATATATATTCATATAAATGAATTAATTTCAGAAAATGATAATTGCGTGCCGATATGATTGTCGAACTTTCAACGCAATCAATCTGAAATATTAATAATCCCCTCAAATTTTCCAAATTAATCTTAAAAATCATATCGGCACGCAATTATTATTTTCTGAAATTAATTCGTTTATATGAATATATATTAGGTTACAACTTTGCTTCCGCCGTTTTCCTGTAGATGGCTTTAGCGGTAAGTGGTGGTCGAAATAAATAGATCATAGACGTCATACAATAAACTTGGGCATCTGTCAACATAACCCCATAAAAACATTAGTCGATTTGTGTCTGCATCATAAAGTTATTCTCGATTGAAAATGTCAGTTTACGAGCCAAATTCTCGTCATTTGCGGGAGATTTTAATTTTCTGCTTCAATATGAAGAAATCTGCGACTAAGACTCATCGAATGCTCTCAAATACTTATGGTGAGGCCGCTATTAGTGAAAGAACGTGTCGTGAATGATTTCAACGCTTCAAGAACGGTGATTTTGACGTCGAAAACCGGTATAGCGGTGGAAGAAAGAAGGTTTTCGAAGATGCAGAATTGGAGGCATTACTTGATCAAGATTCGTGTCAAAATCAAGAAGAATTGGCACGATCATTGGGAGTGACTCAACAATCATTTCAAAACGCCTCAAAGTCATGGGAATGATTCAGAAGTAAGGAAATTGGGTGCCGTACGAGTTGAAGCTGAGAGATGTTAAACAGCGTTTATTTGCTTGTGAACAACTGCTTGAAAGGCAAAGACGGAAGAGATTTCTGCATCGCATTGTAACTGGGGACAAAAAATGGGTTCATTACGATAACCCCAAGCGCAGAAAATCATGGGGAGTTCCCGGCCATGCTTCCACATCGACGGCTAAACCAAATATTCACGGCCCCAAGGTCATGCTCTGTATTTGGTAGAACCAGCTCGGCGTAGTGTATTATGAGTTGTTAAAACCGAAACAAGGCGATCACAGGCGATTAGTATCGAACGCAATTGAGGCGTTTGAGCCGAGCATTGAAAGACAAACGGCCGCAATACAACGAGATACATGATAAAGTGATTTTGCAACATGACAATGCTCGACCCCATATTGCGAAAGTGGTCAAGACATACATGGAAACGTTGAAATGGGAAGTCCTCCCCCACCCGCCATATTTTCCAGACATTGCTCCCTCTGACTATCACTTGTTTCGATCAATGGCACACGACCTGGCTGACCAGCACTTCCGGTCTTATGAAGAAGTAAAAAATTGGATTGATTCATGGATCGCCTCAAAAGATGAATTTTTTCAACGCGGGATTCGTACGCTGCCCGAAAGATGGAAGAAAGTAGTAGCCAGCGATGGACAATACTTTGAATCATAAATGTATAACCAGTTTTTTACAATAAGCCTCGAATTTCGGAACAAAAACGGCAGAAGCAAAGTTGTACACCTAATATATTAGTTCGACATCTCAACATTCAGACCGTAGTGGCGCTTTGTACTTAAAGTTAATGTTATTTAACATAAACGGTCTTGTTTCCAATCTTATTGTCAAAATTTTAAGTCTTATATTTCTTTAAAGTACCCCTTATTTATGAAATACTTTGCACATTATTTATAAAAAAAAGTATTATTAAAAAAGTATTGTTAAATATAAATATATACGAGTAATAAATAAATAAATTTAAATATGGCTAAATATATTATTATTATTTATTATTATTTAAATATAAATATATTAGATGTAGTAAAAAGAAATCCATTATTTTTCCAATAGATGGCTTTAGTAATCTGTATCACGCATAGACGAGATACAGATTACTAAGGCCATCTATTGGAAAAATAATGGATTTCTTTTTATTATACTTAATATAATTATCATAATTCAGGCTTCTAAATTAATTTTATATTGTTTATACTAAAATTTATAAAAGAATAGCCAACATAATGAATGAATAGATCTGTGAAGATAAGGTAAAAAAGCATGAGCCAAGCACACTTCTTAGGGTAAATCCGAGAGAGAGATGGCGCTAGTTTTTTAAAATGGTTATTATTGTTTCCCAATGATAAATAATAAAAAAAATAAAAATACATATATATTGTTCAAAGATCTTAGGATATAGCCTTTGATAGCATAGGTTCTTTGAATGAAATACATAATAATAATGTATCAGAAATGTTTAAAGAAAAGATGATTTTGGGTGTGTCTCTTGGATACCTTGGCGATTACACCGGACCTTGAGAATGAGACGCTGCATATTATTGAATGGTACGAAACTATATTTTTTAATCATTTTATTATGAGGAACATGTAATTTAATACAATTTGTAGTTTAAAAACATTTAGATTTATCAAGAAAATATTATATATTGGGTCTTTTTTACATATTTTTTCTTCTTTTCTTTTCTCCTGCAGTTAATGCAAAATTCATCGAAGATAGTGCACGATTCGTGCAACCATCGTTTGCAGTGGTTGCAGCGAAGCCAGCTTTCTTTTTTGGTATTTTGAAAATAATTATCGTCGTATTCTTTGCACTTATTAACATCGTTTTTTGTTTCTTTCTTGTGCTTTTTTTCTTTGTTTTTGCATCAAATCCATTTTGTCATCATCGTTCCATAAAGAATTCGAGTCCTCGGAATTCGAGTCTGTGTCTTGAAATTGAAATTTTTTTTTCACACTTCGAGTAGATTTTCTAACTTTATTTTTCTTGTTCGTTCTTTCTTGCACTGCCTTTTTATTTTTTGCAAGTCAATAGGACGACAGATTTTTTACTTGCTTTGATGAAATAACAAATAATGAAAGCATTAAAAAAATATCTTTCAACTCTTTCAAAGATATTCTCAATGCTGCAGAATTAGTTGATGGTTCATCGCGCTGAAACGGCTGCTGTACTTCAAATTGTTGCTGTGCGGATCGAGAAAGATGTTTGTATTTTCTTTATTTTCTTCTGACGTAGTCATTCTATCGGACATCGCAAAAAAATCGGCTGGGATGATATTTCGATTAAAAAGGAAAATTCCTGTCGAAATGAAGCCACTAGTACCATTTCCAATTGTTACCGAACTTGTTAAAAGTCTCGCAAATCAACAAACCAATTCGATATCGAGTCAGTTTACGGCCAATGTGCTGTTCAACCCATGTATTACTTTCTTTAAAATATGCTTTGAATGAACCAAAAAAGGATTTATCCAGTGGCTGAAGAGCCACTGTGGTGTGCGGCGATAAGCACAATAAAGAAACATTGTTTTCATCTGCTACTTGAAGTAAACTGATTGATGAGCAGTGAGAGCAATGCCCATCTAAGATTAAAATGTTTCTACCAGGAGCTTTCCGAGACAAAAATTCTTCTTTGAACCACTTCATAAATAATTCAGAATTAATATTCTTGAAGCTTCCACGAGCTTTCTATATAAAGATTATGTGTTTCGCGTTTCCTCTGTATCCAGATCCATTCTTGGAATGTCAACGTTTCATGAACCTTGCAGTCCAGTTTCATCAGGGCGACAAGCAGCCTGATTACTAATACTGAGCTCCTCCTGGGTCGTTCCTTTTTTATATTATGCTACTTGTTAGAGGGTGGGAAAAAAAGAGAATTGTGAGCGGGAAAAAAGAGAATTGTGAGGGGAAAAGGTGAGGGAAATCGGTCTATCTTCAATAACTGGAAGAATGGTTTTCCATTTTTATTTATGTTGTAGCCATTATCTCTATTTAGATTGTTAGAGTGTTTTTGTATCTTTATGGCTTCTCTATACGTTTTTGGAAAGTATGATGTAATGTTGGCTATTATGGTCGTTTTGTCAAACAGTATTTCATGTCCTGTTTCGTTGTGTTCTGATAACGTTGATAGCGTGATGTGTTTTAGCCTGACATCACGTTGATGTTTTTTTATCCGTAGGTTGATCATTCTCCCAGTTTCTCCAATGTATACTTGTCTGCAGGAACAAGGTATTTTGTATACTCCTGTGGAACTGAGTGGAGATCTTTGATTTTTCAATCGTTGTGCAGGGTTAAGCTAAAGAAATATGCAAGGCATGTTTTGTTGCTGGAAAGTTTCAGCTTTTTTTAATAGCCATATTAATTCCAATTCTTTTTTCTTTTTTAATTTCTTTTTCTCTAGAGAATGTATCATAGTTCTTCATTGTCAAAATTACTCAAATTATAATAATTAGAAAAACTGTTTTTTTTTAATCTTCTAATGTTATATCCAACATAATAAAAGAATATAAGACTAATAATGACTAGAATTTCAAGAACTTCAATTAAAAAGAACAGACTTTATAATTCAAGACCATTTTATAATTAGATTGATGTCTTAAATACTATATGGAATATTAGACGCTAATCATGGAAGGTAAAAAAACGATTTAAAGAAGCGATAGCGAAAACTGTTCACAAAAGGTTATATTTATAATCCTTGCCAGATTATGTATAAATATTATATATTTGATTATATATAAATATAATATATTATTTGAAACCATCTAACTACTAAATTATGCAGCTTGTATATATAATTAGGGCAACAAATTATATGATCAATAAAATTGAAAGATGTCTAGAAAAGTAAAATGTACTCTGAAAAATTGTCTTACATACTCGTATACATATATTATTAATATATAACTGTTGTAAATGTTAAAATTAAAATTACTTAAAATGGCGACATGTAATAAATTTTAATAGTGTTTGTATTGCCTTTATTTTTATATTTATTTTTAGTGTTGTGGCATTAAAAAAACAAATTAAATTACACAGAAACATATATATGCATAATTAAGACACATGTTCTAATTTTAATATTCTAATTTTTTTTTAAGTACAATAAATGGTAAATATTTTACTGAAATTTTCGAACAAAGAGGTATTCCCTTTGATCATAAAATATTTTTAGGAATATTATAAATGGATAAGATAAGAACATTGTAAAACCTCCGAAAAAATTATTACATACTAAAATGAGTATGTTACAAAGTAGATTTTTAAAAAATGGAAAGAATGGATGGATTTGAGAGTATAAGATAAAAAGTGAACATAGTCTCCTTCTTGCTTATAAAGTTGAAGGTAATAAATATTTTTCTCTAAATATGTCTTTATTAGAAACTTAGATTTACGGTAAACAAAAATGCCTAATTTATTTCAACTTATTAAATATTTGATAATACTTATGTGATTGTAATTATTTAATGTATGACATTATAACTTTTATATATTTTGATCATATTTAAAGAGAACATACTAAAAAAAGAATGGTTATAGCTATTAAAGGTCGAATAAAATAATTTCAACCAGATGTTCAATTAGTATAAGCATAATTTTATTATACTTTTACAAATATTTAATATGGTCATTTAGTAATACTATAATAACATTAAATACTGAAAAAATTAAAATTATGATTATTGTTAGTTATATTACCTAAAAATCCAGTTAAAATTGTTTCACTTAACATTTCGTAGCAATAGTCAGATCCTTTTTTCAGTACACAAAATACATTTAATACAATTTGTAATACGATAATTTTAATTTTTTACTCATTGTTCATTTGTATACCAATTTTTAAGTAAATTCTGAAATATCGTCTAACAATAGATCAATCTTATGGAAAATGTACCTAAAATTATATACAGAGAAGCTATAAAAATATTTAATATAATATTTTATGCACAGTTTTATAAAATAGTTTTAGAATGGAAATGCAATAAATGTAATATATTCTACATATAACTGAATACTATATAGCGGAAGTAATGTGTCAAATAATTAATTTTTTGGTGAATATTAGATACGATTTTAACAAAAATAATATGGCGTGTGCACAATATTTCTAACCGCGTTCTCGCAACGTGACAGTGCATATATTACAGTTTCGCAGAATTGACAAAATACAATGTTTTTATCTAAGAACAATATGTTATCTAATGACAATATGTTTTTTAAAACATTGTATTTATTTTGCCAACTCTGCGAAACTGTAATGTTTCACACATGATTAAGTCAATTATCTATAAAAATTTGTTCACATAGAATTATAGTTTAGTCTAGTTCCACGATGTAAAATTATTAGTTCTTATCAAAGCTATTATCTTCCATCCTTTTGTAAGGACGGTACAATATGATTTCTACAAATAAGAAGATATCGTCTATATTTTATATTCATTTATAATTTTATTTTTTTAAGTTAATTTGGAAGCCGGTATGTTTGTCTGAAAACGAACAAATCAAAATTCTTGTAAGAATTACCGAGTGAGAACAATTAATTCATTTCTATTAAATATAACAAAATTCTGTATTGGACACATTTTTTCCGATAAGTAAACCAAAATTTCTTGTTGATATATTCGTATAATCATCAATTCATCAATTTCATCAATCGAAGTATATATGTACCTTTCCGTTAAATCTATTCGTATTTTATAGTAATAGAATTAATTTTTCTCATTAAGTACTGCAGAATTTCATATGTTGATCAAATAATGTTTTTATGTTAACTATGGATGCATTCCGTTTTATGCATAATGCATTAATTATTATGCATTGTTACTCAACATAATAAATAATAAATGAAACATCATGCGCACCATGCATGAAATAGAATGCCCATCAGGAAATGTGTTATCAGATACTTATAAATCAATGTAGCATAGAAAAATTCAAATTAATTTATTTCAATAACTTTCAAAACTTCTATTATACTCTATTATACTCTATTATAAATTACATTGACAAATCAGAAGAGAAAACATTTTCTCGTCAACTATGGTAAATATCACTTCAGATACGTTTCGAATTACACATGATGTTTGATTCTTCTTTATAGTTCACTGAATAATAAAGAAGGATAAAATTTCTCTTCGTTCTACTGCACAGGATACAACACGCACGACATAAAAGTTATGAAGTATACAATATACATAGTGTATGTTCGCCTGTGTCGACTGGCTCAATAATCGAACGGTTAGAGTGCGCTGAAGTTAAAATTAATTAGAATTTGGTTTTAGCGTTTCTGCCCATATCATATTAAACTGAAAAATATTTAACAAAAGCTTTATAATATATTACTATATAAAATATAAATTAACATAACCTTCATAATATAGTATCAAATATCAAAGTACCAAATATTCTATTTGTAAAATCTCAAAATTGTCATAACAACTTGAAAATCTGTTTGGTTTAATCAAAATGTGTGTAATTATTAGGTGTTGGAATTAATTCGTAGCGTTTTACAAGTGATGGGAAGTACTTTCATTAATGTATTTTTTAATGCTCATGTGAAATAAATAACATTCTTTCATTAAAAAACGCTACGAATTAATTCCAACACCTAATATGTAGATTGATATCAAAATATAATCAAACTATTTTTTGCATACATTAAAAAGAATAGAAGATCTATTATATCCTAAATAGCACTTATTGATTTATATATTATATTAGGTGTAGTAAAAAAAAATCCATTATTTTTTCAATAGAGATGGCTTTAATAATCTGTATCACGCGTAGACGAGATACACATTACTAAAACCATCTATTGGAAAAATAATGGATTTCTTTTTACTACATCTAATATGTTTCATATACATTTTTTAAACATATCTAATGTTCTACAAATATTTAAGAAGCGTAAATCAACATATGCTCCTGGGGACAAAAAAATCACTTTTTTTTTCTTTGAAACATAACAGTACATTTCCCAAAAATGTCTTCGCGCTGAACGCGATGCCGTTGGCAGAATTGACCGCTGGGCAGCACATTAAGATTTTGAGTAAATGGAATAAAATGAGCAAAAATGACGTTTGTGGCCACATTTAACATTTTTTTTGCAGCAAAGGTAAATGATTTTTAAATAAACTGATCAACTTCTATAAGTACATTGACAAAAAGATATAATAATGGTAACAAAAAAGATGAATTATTCACAAATAGACGATTATCGTTAGCTTATTTTGTTAAAATACAATATTTTTTTATTAATTGAACAAATTTTTTTTTAACAATACAAATTTATTTGGTTACTTACGTTTTGTAAATAACATTTTGAAATTTGGTTGCTATACAAAATAAATATTTTTTTAGTAATTTCAATAAAATAATCCACTATGGTAAAGCAAAGAATGTTTCGCGGAGCTATCAAAGATGGCGTGTCTTCTCGTACAAGAAATTTAATGTCTACCTGTATAAAGCCGAAATGATTAAAGACTAATCTCGTGGACTTCTCGATTCTCGCCATACCATGATCAATCATGGTAACTATTTTTTCAGAGCGAGTAGTAATCTCAATTTCTCTAAATCTATATATATTTTTGCTAAGCTAAGGAAATTCAAAAACGCCAAACATAATTTCATTGTGTAGCAAGTGAGAGATATATATTATTCGGTTTTTCTGGTAACAAACTGTTCTATTTCTTAGTACAAAAGATCTATAAACATCATACAAATCAGTTTTGTACCATTAAATTATTAGTTCATTTAATAAATTCAACAAATTAATATTGTCGTGGTAACCAATGATTTGATTGATCATATATCAACAGATAGTTTTTGTGTCCGTAACAAAACTTTGGTAATTGGTACAAAACATTCCTCTGTTGGTGTATAATTCAAGAGTTTTCAATCAAAGCTCGATCAATTGTACGATATTTTTTATCATTTAGTTGTTCAAATTTTAATTTTTTTTGTAACATTGCATATATTTTATCCATACACGTTGCAGACACATATTATTTAGTCCACATATTTTTGTCAATTGAAATAGAGCATCGTTGAATAATGCGGCATCACAAACAAAAGGATGCATCGAGTTAAATTTCTCGATTTTAAAAAATCGACGTAGAATAGAATAAAAAACATAACATTAAAAGATTTTTCAACTATTCTGTTCTAAGAAAAATAATTATTTGAAGTGAGCTCTAAAAGATTTAACATAAAAGCGTACTTTTTTTAAATATTTACCGAATAAATGAAATCTCCTGATATTTTAAAATATTATTACCTTTATTACGCTTAACAACAACTTCGATCACATTTCACGTTTACAAAAGCTCGACAATACTCGTTCCGTTAAAATGCCGCCAGATTGCTAGTAACTTATAGAAATAAGACTTTAGGCTCAAACTGTTTCCATCATGTTGCCTTGTAATTTTTAATAACATATACGATTGGTTCATAAAAGGACAACTATTGATGTTAAGTTGCTCATAAGAATTAGTGGTAATAAAAGTCTGCAATCTAATAGATAAAATCGCTTTCTTAAATATTGAAGGCTACTTATGGAAAAACAGTTCCAGACCAATTGACAGTAACCTGCAGGCAACTTGCTATTTGAGCAGATGTTGCTGAGTTTATTTAGAGACCAGTACTTTTCAGATAACCAAATGCATCAAATTTGCTGATATGTTCACAAAAATCGTTGCAGCAACTAATTTCGATAAAAACAAAACAAGGTGAGACAAGGTGAGACAGCATTATGACTGTCACGTTGAACTAAATAGAAATCTAATTCTAAAGACAATAATTTAAAAGCAACTTGTTATCAACATGCTGTCAGCTAATACCATGTTTACAGCAACCATACGGCAACCATACGGCAACATTTGTCAAATAATGTATATACACTATATGTATAACAAAATGATGTCATCAAGACGCTATCAATTTTACCATAATCAAATTCAGAATTCATATGAGGACAATATTTCACATAATGAGGATGCACTTTGCTCTCTAGTTTGTCGACATTTATTATTACAACGGTTAACAGCATGATGATATCTTAATTAAACTCATTTGGAATTCAAGATGCCGTTATGTTGCTGTCATGATGGAATTAGAATTCCATCATAATATGATTATATTTCATATTAAAGCTCAACTTTGGAAATCACTTCACATGCGAAAAGCTGTGCTCCTTGTATTGTTTTTTATGTGATTTTTATTTTCAAGTTATTGCATGCCGTGGCCCTCTGTCGGCAGAGATGCATAATGTTCGCGGGTAAATGATTTCGTAATAACATTTTTTTAACAACAAACTACGACGGCATCAATTAAAAACTTCATAGTTTGAAGACATACACACTGCAACAGATTGATATCGTTACATATATTTTATTGCTGTCATATTTTCTTCATAATACTTAAAATGGAATGATTAATCATTCATTGCTGTTATGTTGCAGTCATTTTGCCGACAACATAATATACAACTATTAATAACCGTTTGTTTTTGAAATTTCTTCAACTAATTGCATGCAATCATATTGCGCTGCATTTGTAACGTGTCCAATTTTGATGTCAGCAAATGTATGTCGAATATAAAATAATTCATACAATGCATCAGTTTGCCCAATGTGCTATAATACATAAATCACGCTTCGTTACTTGAATTCTTTTGCCACAAAAAATATTACAAACAGCCAAAAACATTTTTGCAATTCATTTCGATTTACTCAAAATGACGCATGGATAAATTCTGTCAACAGTATCATATATGTTAAACTCAAAAAAATCTTCAGGAAAGATATTATTGGTTCTGAGAGATTTTTCTTGTAACATTGTGTTATGGATTATACCTGTAATAAAACGATAAAGAAGGCCAAAACTGCATTGTACATCTGAAAGAAATATGTTATACTTTCATTATACTTAATGAAAATATTTGTGTTAAATTATTTATCAAGAAGATTTTGATACATAAAATAACAATAAAAGACGAACGAATGCAATTAATTGAAAAGTGATTCCAATATAATGTTGCCATTTAAATATTAATTTGCAGGATTGAATGTAAAAGTGTTTGTTCTATTATATTGTATATATATATATGTATAAGTTTATTACATGATTGCAATGTTATTCAATATAGGACATACCTGGCAAATGAAAATATGTCCATAGTAGAAATATCCTATGCCAAATTTTACCTCCCTGAGTTTTATTTGCAATATAAATTGTACATTCTAATTGAAATTAAATAATTGAATGAAACGTTAGATATATATTTAACTTTTATAAAAATTCGAACACACGCGTAAACTCTATTAAATTAACTATGCGAAAAATTAAGACAATGTTACAACACATTAAATGAGTTATATTGCTAGATATCAAAAGAGCTATCCTTTAGTTAAATAACATTTTATTATTTTTAATTTCAATATGTGTCAAAATTTATCTATTTTTCAGTTTCAGAGTAAATAGTGTTCGTATAAATAATAATTAATATTTATACAAATTTATATATTCTCTTGAGTTAAATCATTTAACTTCATTATTTTAGTTAAGTTAACGGTATATTAAAAAAAATCAGTGGTGATCTACAGAAATGTGATTGAAAATAATTCAAATTGAATCCAATTCAACATTGTGAATTTAATAGTAGATCTCTCGAAGAAACTCTTTTATATATTTTAGATACTTGTGCAACACTAATTGCAAAAGTTTCATAAAATGTTTTCAATTTCATGTGCTAAAATACATAGTGTTTATTTTATAATACACTGATAGTAAATTACAAGTATAATAAATTACAAATATTCACTTTTGCGTATAAAATAAAAAATGATTTATAAAACTTCTTAGCCCACCCTACCTATGGCGTTAGCATGTGTAAATGAGTATCCTAATGTCCTAACGTGTATAAACAGATAACACAATTTCTGTTTTAATTATAATATAATAAATAAAAAGAAACGAATGCCTGAAATTAAATAACAACTGCTATTTTATCATACCCCAATTTTTTACATAATTATTCGATGAAATTTATGCACATGCCCGAACTTCTATGAACGTTAATAAAATTACGTATATAATAATCAAAATTCTATATAAAATTTTGTCATTATTTACCAGATCACGAAATTCTTCATCGAGATTATAATTGGACAATTTGTGAAGAATTGTTACTGTCTCGTTTATCTAAAATTGTTTTTATACAATGTGAAAATTTTTAATTAAATTGAAATTTTATACCCAGAAAATTGCGTCATTTGGAAGAAAACTTCGATATGTGTAATTTTAATATTGCAAAATTGTTACTTGTACTTATAATTTTAGTAATATATAATTTTAGTCATAAATAATTAATAATGTTTTATAATTTTACTATACCTTATAATAAATAGCTTGACATATGTAATTTGATGTGAGAAATAAGATGCTGTACAGAATAAAAGTAAATAATTCTTGTAAAGTTTTGAAAGTATATATACATGTCCATAATTCTTCTTCTCTGTATAAAAGTATGTGATATACATTGGAATACACAATTACAGTTTTTATGAAATACCAATACATTGTAAATAACATTGGTATTTTGAATACTTTGTTCAGTTTGCGAGATATAAAGCATAGTTGTAGGTGGACGTGCCTATAAAGAAATCGTGTTATAATTAATTATACCATAAAGCACGTAAGAGAAATACTATTAATAGATAAAATATTATTATTATCGTAGAATTTGATTTAAAGGATAATACAATTGTGACTTAAACTAAAAATAACGTGATCAAAATGTGCCTCGAACTGTTGCACTTTAAAGAAACACACTTTTTTAAATTTTTTGTACTGTTTGGGATATTACAATGTAAAAGTTAAAATGATGCAAACTGTACATCTACATGCATACATACATGCGCACCCATGTGTGTAATATTTTTTTAAAAACTTACATTATAATCCATATATATTGCTTGCGTTCCTTAGCTTCTGTTATCCGACATACTAAAATGGATCTGTTTTTTCTTCTATACTTTGCATTATTTTCGGAAAGATCAAAATAGAGCATATATAAACGATCATTTACTTGATGAAAACTAAAGCTTATGTATCTGAATTGAATAAAAGAAATTTAATTATGTTTTTAATTAAAATTAATATATATATATATACATTATATACGTATATTATTATTGTGTTAATAAATAACCGAAGTCAGTACTAAATTAGGATTTTGTTATTTGTTTTTATATATTATTACTTTTTATATTTATTATATATGTGTATAATAAAATAAACTTTTTGTCATTTTCTCATTTAGGTTACTTTATATACATTCTTTATAATTTCAATACTAATACTGATAAAATGTTATATAAAATTATACTTAGATAGTTTAAAAAATTTTTTACACAGGCTGTCAACATTTTGACACTATCAATAAAAAGTAACTTATGAAATATATGTTGTTCACAAATACACTAACCCAAGAATAGTTCCCCAAATTAGAGCACTTAAGACATGTACAAGCTTTCCACAATTAAACAAATAAAGCAGACATATAGAAACAAAATTTATGTTATTCTGATCTTCATATATAAATATGACGTAAATTGTTGCAAATGGATAAAACATGTATATAATATATCCGATTATTATTCGAATTATCCATTTACGCAAACGTTGGTATTTCTTTGGCGAACCGACTGCTTCCAATGTGTCATCCACTAAGGAAAGTTCACGCAAACACATTTTCAATTCCTTCAAAAAAGCCTATTGATTAATTATGCGACATAATAGGAAGTTATATTTAAATAAATATTATTATTGCAATGTATATAAAAAATGTGATAGATAAAAAAATTACAAGAAGGCTTAGTGTTCGAAACATAAAATTAAAAAATGTTACATTGAAAACTAATTTGGGAGAGTAATCTAAACACAAACATTAATTTTACTAAACAGTTTTTGACATTCTATTAAATAATGTTATAAACATAAAAATTAATTTATCCAAAAACTTTTTATAAAGAACTTCGCACAAATCTTATGAAAAATGGGTTTCAGCCAAATTGCTTTAAATTTTAATATTTAATTTGCTCATGTCAAGCTAATTAAAATTCTTCACGAGAACAAATGTCTTACTGTTTGCTCTAGGACCTACAGAAAGTTTTTATATTTTATATAAATAAGTATAAAAAATCGAACTAAATCTCTTTTACTACACTTGTATCAAATGGTATGTTTATAATTTTATTTATAATTTATAGTTTTGCGCTCATTCTCAGAATTACGCAGAATAAACATGCAGAATAAACAACTTGGACATGACGAGCGTTTCATTCCTTTGAAATGCGTGATTTATATAAAATCCCCTGCTTCTCATAGAATAGAGTGCTTGATTTTTGTGAGTCTCCTTGCCTCTTTGAAAATCCTCATATGTTTCTTGGAATTAGAATATAAAATAGAATTTTTTTCAGGATGTTTTATACTGTAATATTTTATAAAATATGACACTTTTTCGTAATTATGTCTGACTCATTTTTCCATGACATATAGGTATGTGTACTGTATATATTTATGATATATTATACAATATTTATAACTTATGTTAATAAAAAAGACTTACTTTGATTATTTTTCCGTATAAGATGTAATGATTTTTCGAAGGTCCTGGAGCAAAATCTAAGGCATTTAGAAGTTTGTGCTTTTAAGGACTTTTAATCGGATGACATGACTTGAAAGATATCAAAATTTGAAGCAATTTGAAACACATTTTTCTTGTGATTGTGTGAGGTTATTTGTATTTGCTCATAATTATGAGATCAAAACGCCTTTAATGGAAAAAATGGTTCAAAAAAAGTTAAGAAATTTTAATAAAGCAATATTAATATAATAGAGATTATGAGTACATATAAAACTTTTACCTCGAAATAAAAGAAGCTAATAGGTATCAATATAATCGCGGTAATTAATATTGTGAAGTTCCTCCAGTTGTTTGTAATATAATATGAATCATTATAATAGACATAGAAGTAGAATGGATAATAAACAAAGTACGTAAGAAAGCTCCATATGACCAAGACGTACAGGAAAGAGAAACCTTGCCTAGAATGTCCAAAAGGATATTCGAACAAACCCAAACCAAAGAATGAGCCAAAGATTATTAATGGTGCTAATGCAGCCTGTAATGTCTTCGCCATAGTTTCCAGGTTGTCGACCAAGTAGTTTGAATTAATTCTTGCTGCACGAGACACAAACGTACTTTAATATTTTTTATAAAAATTTCAGAATTAGTTTTTACAAATTCTCTAGAAACTTTGTGAGAATTACTGTGTAAAGTGCTTGAAGGATGAAATATATACATATCAACTAACAAGTACTGAATGACAGAATGAACACAGATAATCTAGATTATCTAGATTAGCTTGCTTATTTCTCGATGAATTTTTTTTATTCAAGTACAGTTTATAATCAACAATAAATGTGAAACTATCCTTGTGATATTATGTCTTTACACCAAGTCCCAAGGTATTTAGTGAATGTTTTTTATCTACGACACTTTTAATGATGTGTTATCTTAAATACGTAAAGTTATTCTTGTAATAATAATATACAGTCTGTTCAATAAGAACGTGATGCTCATTATGTTACAGAGCGACCGTAGCGATATTTTCCTGAACTCGTTTGAACCTTTATTTCGTGCTCTTTTGCGCAATATATCCTACCAGCACATTGTGTAGTTTACGTCAGCGAATTTATTATTTTTACAATGAGTGCCAAATTCTTGAAGCGGTACGAGGCAGTGTTTTTAGTGAATGGAATAGCCGGCAATGTCCCCAGATGCTAATCCCATTGAAAATGTGTGGTCGTACATGAAGATGAAACTCAAAGGAAAGCCAGTGTACACGGTGGAGCAGCTGTCATTTCAAATTAAGAAGATATGGCGATCTTTGCCAAAGAAATATGCAGATAACTCATCGAAAGTATGGAAAAAAGGTGTCATGCAATAATCAGTAATGGAGGTGATTGAACAAAATACTAGGGTAGGTAATTGCGCAATAGCTAATAATGTGTACTTCAAAAAAAAAAATAAAAAACTGTCTAAATGTTTATAGTTTTTTGATTATGGCAGACACTTTCTTATTGAACAGATTGTAATTTATTATGAATTATTTACAATCAAGAATAATAATTATTCAGTCTTGAATCGCAAACTACCACAGTAATATCACGAGTTAATTTACTATCATTTGACAATATGATGCTTTTTTACATCTTACAACGACCTTAACAATGCTAAGTGACATAATAAAATCTGTAAGTAATTAATTCTTATTGCGAAAAATATTATTTTGACCGAGAGTCGAACCCGGACTTCTTAGAATGCTCACACGGAATGCAAGATATCCGGATGCTACTCACGACTGAGATAATATTTTTCGCAATAAAAATTAATTATTTACGGAATTTTAATGTCTTTTAACATTATTAAGATCATTCTAAGATCATTCTAAGAAAAAAGCATCAATTTGTCAAATTGCTAGTCAATTTTTGCTCATGATATTACTGCGATAGTATTATAGATTTAGTAGAGTTTGCATTTGCAGATCGAAAAATCATTTCGGCGCGCATTTTAGAGGACTATATATGTAGTATATAAATTCAGACAGAATCATACAAGCACTTAAGATCCAGCGTTTAAGGTATTGATCTCTATAGATTGTGTTCCTCACATATAGGATATAAGATATAATCTGACATAAATAATTATTTATGTCTAGATATAATAAGATATAATATGATAGAAGATATAAATAATTATTTATTTATTAAGAATCTGTTTATCAGAATTTGATTTAAGTTGATTTGCCATATGTCTTATAACTCAGTGTTTAAATTTAGTTTTCTATATATTTATTGAAAAACAAGAATGACATATGGTAGGTATAGGTGACATATACATAGATTTCGATTATGGAAATGAAGCATATTTATATAATATAATATAATATTATTGTTGCAATGAGAGATCGGGACTAGTTGTCATTCGAAATTGATTGTCAAAAGGATAATAATTCAATTACCGTATAACAGAGCATTTTGTTTTCTTGACTCTACATTACTGATGTAATATTAAATTAATACACTCCCGGTAAACAATTTTTCATACATTAATATGTATAAATACATATATAGTAAAAAGAAATCCATTATTTTTCCAATAGATGGCTTTAGTAATCTGTATCTCGTCTACGCGTGATATAAATTACTAAAGCCATCTATTGGAAAAATAATGGATTTCTTTTTACTACACCTAATATAAATATTCATAACCATGTATAATCATATATTAAATATGTCCATACGTATTCATATATCTCTCTTTCTTTTGTAAAATTACTTTTTAGTAGAAATAACAATAATAATCTGAAAACATAAAAAATAATTAAAGAGAGAGAATTTTTGCATTGTTCGTTTTAGAAAAAAAAACAAGTTTCGAAAAATGTTAAAAAAATTACTCACACAATTATGTATAATTTTATATATAATTATACGTAAATAATTTTTTTATTAGGTGTATAACTTTGCTTCCGCCGTTTTTTTCGAAATTCGAGGTTTTATTGTAAAAAACTGGATATACATTTATGATTCAAAGTATTGTCCATCGCTGGCCACTACTTTCTTTAGCGGCCATCTTTCGGGCAGCATACGAATCCCGCGTCGAAAAAACTAGTCATCTTTTGAGGCGATCCACGAATCGATCCAATTTTTTACTTTTTCATAAGATCGGAAGTGCTGGTCAGCTAGGCCATGTGCCATTGATCGAAACAAGTGATAGTCAGAGGGAGCAACGTCTGAAGAATACGGCGAGTGGAGTAGGACTTCCCATTTCAACGTTTCCAAGTATGTCATGATCACTTTCGCAACATGGGGTCGAACATTGTCATGCTGCAAAATCACTTTATCGTGTCTCGTTGTATTGCGGCCGTTTGTCTTTCAATGCTCGGCTCAAACGCATCAATTGCGTTCGATACCGATCGCCTGTGATTGTGTCAGTCATGATTGGTTCTAACAACTCATAATACACGCTGAACTGGTCCCACCAAATACAGAGCATGACCTTGGAGCCGTGAATATTTGGTTTAACTGTCGACGTGGAAGCATTGCCGGGAACTCCCCATGATTTTCTGCGCTTGGAGTTATCGTAATGAACCCATTTTTCGTCCTCAGTCACAATGCGATGGAGAAATCCCTTCCATCTTTGCCTTTCAAGCAGCTGTTCACAAGCAAACAAACGCCGTTCAACATCTCTCGGCTTCAACTCATACGGCACCCAATTTCCTTGCTTCTGAATCATTCCCATGACTTTGAGATGTTTTGAAATGGACTGACTTGTTGAGTCACTCCTAATGATCGTGCCAATTCTTTTCGATTTTGACACGAGTCTTGATCAAGTAATGCCTCCAATTCTGCATCTTTGAAAACCTTCTCTCTTCCACCGCTATGCCGATCTTCGATGTCAAAATCACCGTTCTTGAAGCGTTGAAACCATTCACGACACGTTCTTTCACTAATAGCGGCCTCACCATAAGTATTTGAGAGCATTCGATGAGCCTCAACCTCAGATTTCTTCATATTGAAGCAGAAAATTGAAACCTCCCGCAAATGACGAGAATTTGGTTCGTAAACTGACATTTTCAATCGAGAATAACTTTATGATGACACAAATCGACTAATGTTTCTATGGGGTTATATTGACAGATGCCCAAGTTTATTGTATGACATCTATGATCTATTTATTTCGACCATCACTTACCGCTAAAGCCATCTATAGGAAAACGATGGAAACAAAGTTGTACACCTAATACATTTTTTTCAAACTTGATTTTTTTCTAAAATAAATAATATGAAAATTACTCTTTTAATTTTTTAATTTTTTCTACATTACTATTATTATTTCTATTACATTAAAAAATAATTTTATAAAGAAGGATGTATGAACATGTATAGACATATTTCATATAAAATCATGTACGTCATTGAATATTTGAATATGTTAGTTGTATTGGGTCATCCAAAAAATATCCGCGGTTTTTTGTTCAATTTTTGAATGAAATTTTTCTTTATTGAAAATCAATTTTAATCAAGTATATATTGGCCATTATTATCTATAATCTTTTGCCATTTTTCGGGTAATTTCATAATTCCATCCGTGTAGAACTTTTGTGGTTTATCGGCGAAAAACTTTTTCAAGTGATTTTCGAAAGC